>JAXIVJ010004866.1:72500-78902 GCA_036785665.1 Chirona hameri
TTTTAGCAATCCATTGTAATAATATTCTTGTAATGTGTTTTCTTTGTGTTCTGGTATATTTCATTTTGATTCAACTTACAAATGTTTCTTTTCTTAATCGCAAATACCGTCTTCATTTCCACAAGCTGCTTAGGAACTGACACGCTAAACGTTAAAAGAAGTCAAAGACGGACATGGATTAACCCTATTATCTACGGGGGGGGTCAGATTCTGCCCCCTCCCCCTGTGGTTTTTCACTTACCACTTATAAACCGTTAGGCCTAGAGTCTTGAAACTTTGTTACTTTTCCGAAAATTGAATTACGCGTGTTGTAAAAAAAATAGAAGAAAAATGTGTCCAGCAGAGGCGGTGCCAGGCTCCTGTTTTTGGGAGGGTGTTACGAATGCGGTTGTGTGGCGCAGTGTGGCCAAATTCATTTTAAGTTAGGTGGAAGGAGGTAAAAAAAGATAAAATGTAAAGTGTAAGATAAAACGATAAAATGAAGGGTGTAGGATGACAAAAACGATAGAAAGTATCGGGTGTAGGATGGCAAAACAAAACATAGAAGGATGTCAATTTTTGGAGGTGATTTATAAGACGACGTTACTGCTAAGTGGCAAATTTTCTAAATGATAACAAAATAAAGCAAACAGAATGCTGAAGCAAATGTTTCACCGATGCATATGTCTCATACGTTTCTATCTCCTTTCCAGATCATCCCCAATCCTCCTGAAGGACCGCAATCCTCTGAACAATTCTCCTGTTTCGGCAGCCGACGGGCGACGACAGTCGCATGTCGCACTAAGGAGACTAGAGTGGAAAACTCCTGGTACCAGCCGATACTCAGTGACCGCCATCCGTCCTTCATCCGCCTTCACTCATCCATCAATAAATGTTTTTGTATAGAATGTCTTGTCTGCCATTTTAAAAGCACACGTGCTGTATATATTTTTGCTGAAGGTTCTGCTATTCCGATTGCATGCCACCAATGTCAGCATCATTGAAAATGTTTGAAAGTGCAGATTGCTCGAAGTTCCAATAGGATATAACCAATTATTTTTAATTGTGTATGTTTGCACATCCAGACACCACCAGTCATGACACAGCTAAGGCAACGGATTTAATGAAATCATTGATATATCTGTATTGGCGGGTTGTGTGGTAATAGTAAGTTTGTATACTACCGGGTTCGCATAAACCGGTATAACGTGACATTTTCCCGCCAAAATTGTTAAAAGTCATCCCTCGTCCCAGAATCAGTCTCGCACCGCCCTGACAGAAAACGAAAAATGAGACCAGTAAGTTGCCGATGAACGAGCGAGCGCGAACGAAATGTATGGTGAATTTCAACTCGATCGGACAAGTAGTTTGAGATACAAAAAGGTGAGTACGTGTACACGTGCAGAGGCACCCCACCCCGACTTGTGGGAAAGTGGCGGCTAAGAGGTCCCTAACCACACACTAAATTTTAAAACAATCGGCTTAGCCGTTCCTGAGATATAGAATAGGGGTGTGCACGTGCACACGTGCAGACACCCCACCCCTGACTTATGGAAAGGCGGCGGCTGAGAGGTCCTAACCACACACCAAATTATAATACAATCGGCTCAGCCGTTTCTGAGATAGAATAGGGGTGTGCACGTGCGCACGTGCAGAGCCCCCCCCCCTCCCCCTGACTTGTGGGGAAAGTGGCGGCTGAGAGGTCCCTAACCACACACCAAATTTGCACACCATCGACTCAGTCATTGCAGAGTTCTTGTGAGAAACCACTTTTCCACACCCCTCACGTGGCACGCGCCACGCGCAGTGGTAATCACCCACATGAGTCGGCACTGGTCTCAAACAGGGTAGGTTGGATGGGGCTGCTCAGCAAAGAAGTCCGCTTGTCAATCGGACGTGTGGTTGCAGAGATATGAGCTTCTCAAAAGCGTCGCCACGGGTCGGGTCGCTCAAATTCAGATTTTGCCCATATACCACGGAAGGAAGAGCTTTGGAACTCAACCTCAAATAAGAATGTGTATCAAAATTACTGAATTGGATACAAATTCAACCTGAAGAAGGCGATATGCTTTGAAAACCTGATGCAAGTTGTAATGGAACTGAATGATATAACAAATGTATAAATTTAGTCAGGAGTTGTGCAGGCCAGGAATTGCTTGATTCCTGGCGTCCGGCAGAATTTAGAAGTGAAAGTTTTACGTGCCCGACATACCTGGACACCGTCCGCCCCGCCCTCTGACGTCACCTGACCTTGAGTACGGCCGCTGCCACCGGCCATCCCAGTCAGGGGCAAATAGCGAGCGCAGAAGCGACTCGAACCCGGGCTGCCACACCGGATGAGGTCAGAAGTCCGGCGCTCTCCCAACCAGTGTTAGATTTTTGTTTCATGACCTGGCCCGGAGAGCAAAAATCCATAGGTGGAGAGTAAAATTGTATTGCTTGAAAATTAACATTATTAAGATTATTAATTATATTTAATTTATTTCATCTCAACCCCAACGGGCCTTTCGCCCACTTACAGGAGGTGCTCCTTCTGCTCCTCTCTTTGGGATTAGGTTTACGAGGCCTTTTCCAAGGGCCACACCGGGTCGGACGAGACACCAAGGCGGGTGACTAGGTGGGAGTCGAACCCACAGTTGGTGCGGTCTCTGCACCAAAGTCTAGTGTCCACTGGACCACCCCGGCCAGATTATTAGATTATTTAGAACATTCCTGATTTGTAATATATATTAAATTGTTATGAGGAAAATGGATTTCATTTTAACTGCAATGTCAGTAAGATCAGGTGAAAAGACAGCAAATTTCCAGAAGAAAAAAATTAAGAGAGCAAAATTATTTGAACCTCATAAGTCCAGAAAATGTCCAAAATTCCAACGCTGCTCTCAACTGAGCTACAGGGGCGGACAACTAACTTGGTCAGTATGCCATATAAGACAGGAGGCTAGAGGGTATAGGTATCTTAGGTTAGTACCTAACTATGGGGACTTCGATGGACTCTGTGGATGTTCCTCCACTCCATTTTTTCCAGTGTCTCATTTTATTTGCAGGTAGATCAAGTCACTTGTGATAGGGCACTATCTGCAGCTATTTTTAGATTATCAATGATCATGTTCGACCCAATTCTCAGGATATTGCAGTCTGCAGAACAGCCAAAACAAATTAAGATTATCTTGAAAGGGGTGAGCGTGGGTGTGAAGTGTTATTCCTCAGTACATATTTTTGACGCAGGTAACTTTAAGCTAATTCTCATTACATTTTCCACAATTTAGACATTTCTCTGATCACTTATGTCTGCATCCAATACACACTCCAACAATAACTTTGTACACTGTAGTGTGACACCAAATCCATGCAAAATAAGAAGGCCTCTGGTCTAGTCAAAAGAAGATCTAGTCATTAATGCAGTTTGGTGTGAAGCTATGCATGACATAGCATTGAGAATGTATCAGCACCAACGTCAAGTAGGTCCATAGCATTGAGAATGTATCAGCACCAACGTCAAGTAGGTCCATAGCATTGAGAATGTATCACCACCAACGTCAAGTAGGTCCATAGCATTGAGAATGTATCAGCACCAACGTCAAGTAGGTCCATAGCATTGAGAATGTATCAGCACCAACGTCAAGTAGGTCCATAGCATTGATAATGTATCAGCACCAACGTCAAGTAGGTCAATAGCATTGAGAATGTATCAGCACCAACGTCAAGTAGGTCCATAGCATTGAGAATGTATCAGCACCAACGTCAAGTAGGTCCTCATAAAGTCAGCATGACATAGCATTGCGAATGTATCACCACCAACGTCAAGTAGGTCCATAGCATTGAGAATGTATCACCACCAACGTCAAGTAGGTCCATAGCATTGAGAATGTATCAGCACCAACGTCAAGTAGGTCCTCATAAAGTCATAACATAAAATCTCATGCAGAAGAATATTACCGATAAGCCGAGTAACATATGAAACCTTAACATATATGTAATAGTAATGCCACAAACAATTTGAATGTCATAGTTCCGTAAAAATGTCATATCATTAGGAAAAATAAAACAACCTAGCTGTTGTTAATGCCCCGCCCCTATGTGTAGGTATTCATATCAGTATTGGGATAACCGTCCACATATCACTTTAGGACCAAAGGGTGCATTGCATTGTCTATAAACAATGATTGCTGTGTACCAAAAGTTAAAAGTTAAAAGGGTTCATCCCAAAGGTTGATGGGAACAATTGCGTCCTACGGTCCTACAAGTATGTATTTGGTAGGGGGACATTTGCATTCACATCATGGTCCATAAGTGGTAGGCCTAATAGTTTAATAAGGAAAAGTTAAGGGGATATTTCAATTTTCCCTCTGTATCAGTATCACCCCCACGGGCCCACCCCCTTCCACACACACAGGATAGTCCATGGCTGGTAGGTGTTAGATAGATAGATATACTTTGATTCTGGACACATTATGTCCATTTCCACAGGGTATCATTCATTCATACAACACATCAGTCCTACCTCATACCACAACAGACAATAATACCACCTCAAGTTAAGATCATCTTAATCAAAATATACCAAAACATTAATGAACCAATTGTAGGACAAATTAAAATATTATTACTTTTAATTCACTAAAACCTCAAACCTACCGTCACTGCCAAGACGAATCTCTATGCTTTGATATCGAATTTTTCGAGTTGTGAGCAAATTAGGCCTATTTCCCGCCATTATTGAAGAGCATCTTCATACGTATGGTTATGACGTCACGCGTCATCTGAAAATTTTGGTCAGCACCGCAGGATTTTCATCAAATACTGGTCTATAAGATACTTAATTTTCATGCTTTATCGATATCAAAACTACATAAAAGTGATACCAGTGTGCAGAGAATTGCTTACGCATTTCTGGACTGGTATTTTATTGAAATCCGTTGCTTGTTCTCTCCATAATCGTGCAATAGATTTAGGGGTGTTTAGGGGGCATGAGCGCCTCGGGAGGCGGAAGGATGCCGAATTCGCTGATGTATTTTTTAAAATTATATTTTGTGTTTTTGTCATGTTTCGGTCTTTTACCTCATTAAATGATCATTTCTCTTCAAGGATATTTATTTGTTGTGACCTTTAAGTGTAGTTATTTATAATTTGGATTTTTAGTTTGGTGTCTTTTCCCCAGTTCTAGCGATGATAAAATAAAAAAAAAACCTCATACTAGTTGGTGAAAATATAACGAAAATACAGCATTGCTTGCATAATATTGGTAATTTACCAAATCCTTAGTCTTTTAGGATTATATTGCCAGCTACGTTTAATCAATTTTTGAAACACATAACCTGTAATTGCCACCGATAGTTAGGGGGACTTAGGGGGAATTCCGTCATCCCTCTAATTTAATTTTGGCATCGCAATTACGGCATCGCTGGTGGCCATCGCTTACGTCATTTGGCGAAATTAGCCTGTTGCGGTGAGACGCAATGTTTGTGGGCATATGACTGGTAGGTATCATATGCTTTGACGTTGACCTTGGATAGAGGGCCTCTGCTGTTGGTGGTGTTGACGTGAGGATTGCATTGAAGGTCACTGGACACTGGAAGTTGAAGTAGGTGTATTATGTAGACTGTACCATACATAAAGGGGTGGTAGCATAAAAGCCAGGCGAGGTAAATACTATTATGGTCTCCTGTATGCTAAGATGACTGGCATTAGACAAGATTTGCCACTGCATTTTTGACATGATATTTGCCATTTGTTTATCGCAAAACTTTGCCTTCTACTGGTATTATGTCTCAGATTTGGATTGTAGTGGAATGGAATGGTAATAGTATTTTATTATGGATACCACCAGTTGTGTTAGTGGTAACTGGTAGGAACTGTTCCCATTATGTTTCATTTCAGGAATACCATGGCACAAGCACATATATCATCTTCCACTTCTTCCAGCTTCCGTCTAAATTTCATGACTTCCTAAATAATAAAGATGATGCTATTTAGGTTGATGGATAAGCTGTGTTGCTTCATGCCCAGGATACAGCTTCCTCCAGATGAATGGTTGAAAATACAACTTTGCTCATAACTCTCTTGGCATTTAGATGCTTGTTTCTTATTGTGGTGGCCAGCAATTAGCAAACAAAAATCCCGTGAGGATGCCATAATTGTGAATTAATTGTGAATTAGGGATGCCAAAATTACTCTGGTTAGGTGCCATTTTCCCCGTGAAATTGTGAATTTGGCCACACTGGTGTGGCGCATACTTCCTTCGTAGTTTGCGGTCCAATAAATGCGTCAGAAAATTTGCACTGCAATATGCAACATAAATACTGGGATTTTACATATTTTAGGGCAGAGGCGCATTCAGGTACAACACAAATGGGAAGCGATACACTCCCTCAAATTAGTTCCAACTTCAAATTAGCAAGATGATAAAAATCGTAACGCGCA
>JAXIVJ010004867.1:10000-12500 GCA_036785665.1 Chirona hameri
TATATATATCTATATATATATCTATATATATATCTATATATATATCTATATATATATCTATATATATATCTATATATATATCTATATATATATCTATATATATATCTATCTATATATCTATCTATATATCTATCTATATATCTATCTATATATCTATCTATATATCTATCTATATATCTATCTATATATCTATCTATATATCTATCTATATATCTATCTATATATCTATCTATATATCTATCTATATATCTATCTATATATCTATCTATATATCTATCTATATATCTATCTATATATCTATCTATATATCTATCTATATATCTATCTATATATCTATCTATATATCTATCTATATATCTATCTATATATCTATCTATATATCTATCTATATATCTATCTATCTATATATCTATCTATATATCTATCTATCTATATATCTATCTATATATCTATCTATCTATATATCTATCTATCTATATATCTATCTATCTATATATCTATCTATCTATCTATCTATCTATCTATATATCTATATATCTATCTATCTATCTATCTATCTATCTATATATCTATCTATATATCTATCTATATATCTATCTATATATCTATCTATATATCTATCTATATATCTATCTATATATCTATCTATATATCTATCTATATATCTATCTATATATCTATCTATATATCTATCTATATATCTATCTATATATCTATCTATATATCTATCTATATATCTATCTATATATCTATCTATATATCTATCTATCTATTCTATCTATATATCTATCTATATATCTATCTATATATCTATCTATATATCTATCTATATATCTATCTATCTATCTATCTATCTATCTATCTATCTATCTATCTATCTATCTATCTATCTATCTATCTATCTATCTATCTATCTATCTATCTATCTATCTATCTATCTATCTATCTATCTATCTATCTATCTATCTATCTATCTATCTATCTATCTATCTATCTATCTATCTATCTATCTATCTATCTATCTATCTATCTATCTATCTATCTATCTATCTATCTATCTATCTATCTATCTATCTATCTATCTATCTATCTATCTATCTATCTATCTATCTATCTATCTATCTATCTATCTATCTATCTATCTATCTATCTATCTATCTATCTATCTATCTATCTATCTATCTATCTATCTATCTATCTATCTATCTATCTATCTATCTATCTATCTATCTATCTATCTATCTATCTATCTATCTATCTATCTATCTATCTATCTATCTATCTATCTATCTATCTATCTATCTATCTATCTATCTATCTATCTATCTATCTATCTATCTATCTATCTATCTATCTATCTATCTATCTATCTATCTATCTATCTATCTATCTATCTATCTATCTATCTATCTATCTATCTATCTATCTATCTATCTATCTATCTATCTATCTATCTATCTATCTATCTATCTATCTATCTATCTATCTATCTATCTATCTATCTATCTATCTATCTATCTATCTATCTATCTATCTATCTATCTATCTATCTATCTATCTATCTATCTATCTATCTATCTATCTATCTATCTATCTATCTATCTATCTATCTATCTATCTATCTATCTATCTATCTATCTATCTATCTATCTATCTATCTATCTATCTATCTATCTATCTATCTATCTATCTATCTATCTATCTATCTATCTATCTATCTATCTATCTATCTATCTATCTATCTATCTATCTATCTATCTATCTATCTATCTATCTATCTATCTATCTATCTATCTATCTATCTATCTATCTATCTATCTATCTATCTATCTATCTATCTATCTATCTATCTATCTATCTATCTATCTATCTATCTATCTATCTATCTATCTATCTATCTATCTATCTATCTATCTATCTATCTATCTATCTATCTATCTATCTATCTATCTATCTATCTATCTATCTATCTATCTATCTATCTATCTATCTATCTATCTATCTATCTATCTATCTATCTATCTATCTATCTATCTATCTATCTATCTATCTATCTATCTATCTATCTATCTATCTATCTATCTATCTATCTATCTATCTATCTATCTATCTATCTATCTATCTATCTATCTATCTATCTATCTATCTATCTATCTATCTATCTATCTATCTATCTATCTATCTATCTATCTATCTATCTATCTATCTATCTATCTATCTATCTATCTATCTATCTATCTATCTATCTATCTATCTATCTATCTATCTATCTATCTATCTATCTATCTATCTATCTATCTATCTATCTATCTATCTATCTATCTATCTATCTATCTATCTATCTATCTATCTATCTATCTATCTATCTATCTATCTATCTATCTATCTATCTATCTATCTATCTATCTATCTATCTATCTATCTATCTATCTATCTATCTATCTATCTATCTATCTATCTATCTATCTATCTATCTATCTATCTATCTATCTATCTATCT
>JAXIVJ010004867.1:22500-72500 GCA_036785665.1 Chirona hameri
ATCTATCTATCTATCTATCTATCTATCTATCTATCTATCTATCTATCTATCTATCTATCTATCTATCTATCTATCTATCTATCTATCTATCTATCTATCTATCTATCTATCTATCTATCTATCTATCTATCTATCTATCTATCTATCTATCTATCTATCTATCTATCTATCTATCTATCTATCTATCTATCTATCTATCTATCTATCTATCTATCTATCTATCTATCTATCTATCTATCTATCTATCTATCTATCTATCTATCTATCTATCTATCTATCTATCTATCTATCTATCTATCTATCTATCTATCTATCTATCTATCTATCTATCTATCTATCTATCTATCTATCTATCTATCTATCTATCTATCTATCTATCTATCTATCTATCTATCTATCTATCTATCTATCTATCTATCTATCTATCTATCTATCTATCTATCTATCTATCTATCTATCTATCTATCTATCTATCTATCTATCTATCTATCTATCTATCTATCTATCTATCTATCTATCTATCTATCTATCTATCTATCTATCTATCTATCTATCTATCTATCTATCTATCTATCTATCTATCTATCTATCTATCTATCTATCTATCTATCTATCTATCTATCTATCTATCTATCTATCTATCTATCTATCTATCTATCTATCTATCTATCTATCTATCTATCTATCTATCTATCTATCTATCTATCTATCTATCTATCTATCTATCTATCTATCTATCTATCTATCTATCTATCTATCTATCTATCTATCTATCTATCTATCTATCTATCTATCTATCTATCTATCTATCTATCTATCTATCTATCTATCTATCTATCTATCTATCTATCTATCTATCTATCTATCTATCTATCTATCTATCTATCTATCTATCTATCTATCTATCTATCTATCTATCTATCTATCTATCTATCTATCTATCTATCTATCTATCTATCTATCTATCTATCTATCTATCTATCTATCTATCTATCTATCTATCTATCTATCTATCTATCTATCTATCTATCTATCTATCTATCTATCTATCTATCTATCTATCTATCTATCTATGTATCTATCTATTATCTATGTATGTATCTATGTATGTATCTATGTATGTATCTATGTATGTATCTATGTATGTATCTATGTATGTATCTATGTATGTATCTATGTATGTATCTATGTATGTATCTATGTATGTATCTATGTATGTATCTATGTATGTATCTATGTATGTATCTATGTATGTATCTATGTATGTATCTATGTATGTATCTATGTATGTATCTATGTATGTATCTATGTATGTATCTATGTATGTATCTATGTATGTATCTATGTATGTATCTATGTATGTATCTATGTATGTATCTATGTATGTATCTATGTATGTATCTATGTATGTATCTATGTATGTATCTATGTATGTATCTATGTATGTATCTATGTATGTATCTATGTATGTATCTATGTATGTATCTATGTATGTATCTATGTATGTATCTATGTATGTATCTATGTATGTATCTATGTATGTATCTATGTATGTATCTATGTATGTATCTATGTATGTATCTATGTATGTATCTATGTATGTATCTATGTATGTATCTATGTATGTATCTATGTATGTATCTATGTATGTATCTATGTATGTATCTATGTATGTATCTATGTATGTATCTATGTATGTATCTATGTATGTATCTATGTATGTATCTATGTCATGTATCTATGTATGTATCTATGTATGTATCTATGTATGTATCTATGTATGTATCTATGTATGTATCTATGTATGTATCTATGTATGTATCTATGTATGTATCTATGTATGTATCTATGTATGTATCTATGTATGTATCTATGTATGTATCTATGTATGTATCTATGTATGTATCTATGTATGTATCTATGTATGTATCTATGTATGTATCTATGTATGTATCTATGTATGTATCTATGTATGTATCTATGTATGTATCTATGTATGTATCTATGTATGTATCTATGTATGTATCTATGTATGTATCTATGTATGTATCTATGTATGTATCTATGTATGTATCTATGTATGTATCTATGTATGTATCTATGTATGTATCTATGTATGTATCTATGTATGTATCTATGTATGTATCTATGTATGTATCTATGTATGTATCTATGTATGTATCTATGTATGTATCTATGTATGTATCTATGTATGTATCTATGTATGTATCTATGTATGTATCTATGTATGTATCTATGTATGTATCTATGTATGTATCTATGTATGTATCTATGTATGTATCTATGTATGTATCTATGTATGTATCTATGTATGTATCTATGTATGTATCTATGTATGTATCTATGTATGTATCTATGTATGTATCTATGTATGTATCTATGTATGTATCTATGTATGTATCTATGTATGTATCTATGTATGTATCTATGTATGTATCTATGTATGTATCTATGTATGTATCTATGTATGTATCTATGTATGTATCTATGTATGTATCTATGTATGTATCTATGTATGTATCTATGTATGTATCTATGTATGTATCTATGTATGTATCTATGTATGTATCTATGTATGTATCTATGTATGTATCTATGTATGTATCTATGTATGTATCTATGTATGTATCTATGTATGTATCTATGTATGTATCTATGTATGTATCTATGTATGTATCTATGTATGTATCTATGTATGTATCTATGTATGTATCTATGTATGTATCTATGTATGTATCTATGTATGTATCTATGTATGTATCTATGTATGTATCTATGTATGTATCTATGTATGTATCTATGTATGTATCTATGTATGTATCTATGTATGTATCTATGTATGTATCTATGTATGTATCTATGTATGTATCTATGTATGTATCTATGTATGTATCTATGTATGTATCTATGTATGTATCTATGTATGTATCTATGTATGTATCTATGTATGTATCTATGTATGTATCTATGTATGTATCTATGTATGTATCTATGTATGTATCTATGTATGTATCTATGTATGTATCTATGTATGTATCTATGTATGTATCTATGTATGTATCTATGTATGTATCTATGTATGTATCTATGTATGTATCTATGTATGTATCTATGTATGTATCTATGTATGTATCTATGTATGTATCTATGTATGTATCTATGTATGTATCTATGTATGTATCTATGTATGTATCTATGTATGTATCTATGTATGTATCTATGTATGTATCTATGTATGTATCTATGTATGTATCTATGTATGTATCTATGTATGTATCTATGTATGTATCTATGTATGTATCTATGTATGTATCTATGTATGTATCTATGTATGTATCTATGTATGTATCTATGTATGTATCTATGTATGTATCTATGTATGTATCTATGTATGTATCTATGTATGTATCTATGTATGTATCTATGTATGTATCTATGTATGTATCTATGTATGTATCTATGTATGTATCTATGTATGTATCTATGTATGTATCTATGTATGTATCTATGTATGTATCTATGTAGTATCTATGTATGTATCTATGTATGTATCTATGTATCTATGTATCTATGTATCTATGTATCTATGTATCTATGTATCTATGTATCTATGTATTATGTATCTATGTATCTATGTATCTATGTATCTATGTATCTATGTATCTATGTATCTATGTATCTATGTATCTATGTAATGTATCTATGTATCTATGTATCTATGTATCTATGTATCTATGTATCTATGTATCTATGTATCTATGTATCTATGTATCTATGTATCTATGTATCTATGTATCTATGTATCTATGTATCTATGTATCTATGTATCTATGTATCTATGTATCTATGTATCTATGTATCTATGTATCTATGTATCTATGTATCTATGTATCTATGTATCTATGTATCTATGTATCTATGTATCTATGTATCTATGTATCTATGTATCTATGTATCTATGTATCTATGTATCTATGTATCTATGTATCTATGTATCTATGTATCTATGTATCTATGTATCTATGTATCTATGTATCTATGTATCTATGTATCTATGTATCTATGTATCTATGTATCTATGTATCTATGTATCTATGTATCTATGTATCTATGTATCTATGTATCTATGTATCTATGTATCTATGTATCTATGTATCTATGTATCTATGTATCTATGTATCTATTATCTATGTATCTATGTATCTATGTATCTATGTATCTATGTATCTATGTATCTATGTATCTATGTATCTATGTATCTATGTATCTATGTATCTATGTATCTATGTATCTATGTATCTATGTATCTATGTATCTATGTATCTATGTATCTATGTATCTATGTATCTATGTATCTATGTATCTATGTATCTATGTATCTATGTATCTATGTATCTATGTATCTATGTATCTATGTATCTATGTATCTATGTATCTATGTATCTATGTATCTATGTATCTATGTATCTATGTATCTATGTATCTATGTATCTATGTATCTATGTATCTATGTATCTATGTATCTATGTATCTATGTATCTATGTATCTATGTATCTATGTATCTATGTATCTATGTATCTATGTATCTATGTATCTATGTATCTATGTATCTATGTATCTATGTATCTATGTATCTATGTATCTATGTATCTATGTATCTATGTATCTATGTATCTATGTATCTATGTATCTATGTATCTATGTATCTATGTATCTATGTATCTATGTATCTATGTATCTATGTATCTATGTATCTATGTATCTATGTATCTATGTATCTATGTATCTATGTATCTATGTATCTATGTATCTATGTATCTATGTATCTATGTATCTATGTATCTATGTATCTATGTATCTATGTATCTATGTATCTATGTATCTATGTATCTATGTATCTATGTATCTATGTATCTATGTATCTATGTATCTATGTATCTATGTATCTATGTATCTATGTATCTATGTATCTATGTATCTATGTATCTATGTATCTATGTATGTATGTATCTATGTATGTATGTATGTATGTATGTATGTATGTATGTATGTATCTATGTATGTATGTATGTATGTATGTATGTATGTATGTATGTATGTATGTATGTATGTATGTATGTATGTATGTATGTATGTATGTATGTATGTATGTATGTATGTATGTATGTATGTATGTATGTATGTATGTATGTATGTATGTATGTATGTATGTATGTATGTATGTATGTATGTATGTATGTATGTATGTATGTATGTATGTATGTATGTATGTATGTATGTATGTATGTATGTATGTATGTATGTATGTATGTATGTATGTATGTATGTATGTATGTATGTATGTATGTATGTATGTATGTATGTATGTATGTATGTATGTATGTATGTATGTATGTATGTATGTATGTATGTATGTATGTATGTATGTATGTATGTATGTATGTATGTATGTATGTATGTATGTATGTATGTATGTATGTATGTATGTATGTATGTATGTATGTATGTATGTATGTATGTATGTATGTATGTATGTATGTATGTATGTATGTATGTATGTATGTATGTATGTATGTATGTATGTATGTATGTATGTATGTATGTATGTATGTATGTATGTATGTATGTATGTATGTATGTATGTATGTATGTATGTATGTATGTATGTATGTATGTATGTATGTATGTATGTATGTATGTATGTATGTATGTATGTATGTATGTATGTATGTATGTATGTATGTATGTATGTATGTATGTATGTATGTATGTATGTATGTATGTATGTATGTATGTATGTATGTATGTATGTATGTATGTATGTATGTATGTATGTATGTATGTATGTATGTATGTATGTATGTATGTATGTATGTATGTATGTATGTATGTATGTATGTATGTATGTATGTATGTATGTATGTATGTATGTATGTATGTATGTATGTATGTATGTATGTATGTATGTATGTATGTATGTATGTATGTATGTATGTATGTATGTATGTATGTATGTATGTATGTATGTATGTATGTATGTATGTATGTATGTATGTATGTATGTATGTATGTATGTATGTATGTATGTATGTATGTATGTATGTATGTATGTATGTATGTATGTATGTATGTATGTATGTATGTATGTATGTATGTATGTATGTATGTATGTATGTATGTATGTATGTATGTATGTATGTATGTATGTATGTATGTATGTATGTGTATGTATGTATGTATGTATGTATGTATGTATGTATGTATGTATGTATGTATGTATGTATGTATGTATGTATGTATGTATGTATGTATGTATGTATGTATGTATGTATGTATGTATGTATGTATGTATGTATGTATGTATGTATGTATGTATGTATGTATGTATGTATGTATGTATGTATGTATGTATGTATGTATGTATGTATGTATGTATGTATGTATGTATGTATGTATGTATGTATGTATGTATGTATGTATGTATGTATGTATGTATGTATGTATGTATGTATGTATGTATGTATGTATGTATGTATGTATGTATGTATGTATGTATGTATGTATGTATGTATGTATGTATGTATGTATGTATGTATGTATGTATGTATGTATGTATGTATGTATGTATGTATGTATGTATGTATGTATGTATGTATGTATGTATGTATGTATGTATGTATGTATGTATGTATGTATGTATGTATGTATGTATGTATGTATGTATGTATGTATGTATGTATGTATGTATGTATGTATGTATGTATGTATGTATGTATGTATGTATGTATGTATGTATGTATGTATGTATGTATGTATGTATGTATGTATGTATGTATGTATGTATGTATGTATGTATGTATGTATGTATGTATGTATGTATGTATGTATGTATGTATGTATGTATGTATGTATGTATGTATGTATGTATGTATGTATGTATGTATGTATGTATGTATGTATGTATGTATGTATGTATGTATGTATGTATGTATGTATGTATGTATGTATGTATGTATGTATGTATGTATGTATGTATGTATGTATGTATGTATGTATGTATGTATGTATGTATGTATGTATGTATGTATGTATGTATGTATGTATGTATGTATGTATGTATGTATGTATGTATGTATGTATGTATGTATGTATGTATGTATGTATGTATGTATGTATGTATGTATGTATGTATGTATGTATGTATGTATGTATGTATGTATGTATGTATGTATGTATGTATGTATGTATGTATGTATGTATGTATGTATGTATGTATGTATGTATGTATGTATGTATGTATGTATGTATGTATGTATGTATGTATGTATGTATGTATGTATGTATGTATGTATGTATGTATGTATGTATGTATGTATGTATGTATGTATGTATGTATGTATGTATGTATGTATGTATGTATGTATGTATGTATGTATGTATGTATGTATGTATGTATGTATGTATGTATGTATGTATGTATGTATGTATGTATGTATGTATGTATGTATGTATGTATGTATGTATGTATGTATGTATGTATGTATGTATGTATGTATGTATGTATGTATGTATGTATGTATGTATGTATGTATGTATGTATGTATGTATGTATGTATGTATGTATGTATGTATGTATGTATGTATGTATGTATGTATGTATGTATGTATGTATGTATGTATGTATGTATGTATGTATGTATGTATGTATGTATGTATGTATGTATGTATGTATGTATGTATGTATGTATGTATGTATGTATGTATGTATGTATGTATGTATGTATGTATGTATGTATGTATGTATGTATGTATGTATGTATGTATGTATGTATGTATGTATGTATGTATGTATGTATGTATGTATGTATGTATGTATGTATGTATGTATGTATGTATGTATGTATGTATGTATGTATGTATGTATGTATGTATGTATGTATGTATGTATGTATGTATGTATGTATGTATGTATGTAGTTGTATGTATGTATGTATGTATGTATGTATGTATGTATGTATGTATGTATGTATGTATGTATGTATGTATGTATGTATGTATGTATGTATGTATGTATGTATGTATGTATGTATGTATGTATGTATGTATGTATGTATGTATGTATGTATGTATGTATGTATGTATGTATGTATGTATGTATGTATGTATGTATGTATGTATGTATGTATGTATGTATGTATGTATGTATGTATGTATGTATGTATGTATGTATGTATGTATGTATGTATGTATGTATGTATGTATGTATGTATGTATGTATGTATGTATGTATGTATGTATGTATGTATGTATGTATGTATGTATGTATGTATGTATGTATGTATGTATGTATGTATGTATGTATGTATGTATGTATGTATGTATGTATGTATGTATGTATGTATATATATATATATTATATATATATATATATATAATATATATATATATATATATATATATATATATATATATAATATATATATATATATATATATATATATATAATATATATATATATATATATATAATATATATATATATATATATATATATATATATATATATATATATATATATATATATATATATATATATATATATATATATATATATATATATATATATATATATATATATATATCTCTCTCTTTGTCTTCGAAAAAATATCTACCACGATTACCTATAGAACAATGATAAATTCACTGCCTTACTACCACTACATAGACATAGACATAGACATAGACATAGACATAGACATAGACATAGACATATATTGAGACCATCCACAATAAACTTGTGGCTCTTACGGCCTCTCGTCAAAAAGATAAAACATACGAGGAGGGTGGTCCAAAACATGCTCACAAACAGACACACACGCACACATTCCATACATGCCTGTCGTATAAGATATAAGAAGACAAGCTCAACGCCGGCAGAACAGGTTCTCAGCCAGGTCCCGGCACAGGTGGCGCCTGAGGTGTCTGCTGAACACGGGTACCGGGAGCCGTGTCAAGTCCGGTGGTAGCTGGTTGTACTGCTGCGGCGCACGGCTAAGGAAGCGCCGGCGGCCCATCTCCGTTCGGGACCTGGGCACATACAGACTACCGTCCTGCCTAGTGTGACGGTCACGGGTGTCCCG
Organism: Chirona hameri; assembly: GCA_036785665.1. Classification (NCBI taxonomy): domain Eukaryota; kingdom Metazoa; phylum Arthropoda; class Thecostraca; order Balanomorpha; family Balanidae; genus Chirona; species Chirona hameri. Next base: position 31,662 of record JAXIVJ010004867.1, read on the forward strand.
ACACGCGGACGAGGCCGCTGGCCAGCGCCTCCGGCTCGTGCAAATGTCGAATTTTCGAGAGGTTACCTTTATATGCCCCATCTGACAAACTAAACAACACATTTCAAGCTTCTAAATTGATAAACTCAAGAGACAACAAACGAGTTTCTTTTCCTACGTGTCTATCCTCACTCATCAATACCGTAATAAACTGACCGTGTGTGGTGCCTGAGCGGGGACAGAGGCCGGCAACGATGGCTGAATCGGGGCGAGGGCGCTAGCTGTGGCCCAGCCACCGTACGAGTCCGTGTAGTAGCAGTCCACCGACCCCATCGATGGAGCGCTAGTCGTCGGTGGAACGGGGCGTACCATACTCTGGAAATGACGACGACACAGGTGTCAGCTGAATGCCAACCGTTAACATTAACGGTCAAGCCATAGAATACGACTGGATATAATCAACAACATGGCAGAGGCCATTATTTTGCTCTATCAAGAAGTATAATTAAACCTTATGAGTTAGGTAATGCAAGATAAAGCTAGGCTAGGTTAGGCTAGGCAGGGGAATAGTTTCTTAAAATCAGCTGAGAGGGCTGGACTCAGATCCAGTCTGCCACACCAAAAACCAAGTTTATTCTCACCTGATTTTCCCATCATGAATAGCGGTTTCGTTCGATATCCAAGGGTCGTGTTCTTTAGCGTGTTGACCCCAGGGGTTCCCACTGAACTGTGGATGGATGCTCCATAGTCCAACGTCCATAGGCGTAATGTTAAAATCCGAAAATGTGTGTGTGTGTGGGGGGGGGGGAGGGGACACGTCCCCCCCCCCCCCCCCCCCCGGTGGCGCCGCTCCTGCAAACGGGCCATCCTGGTTTGAGTTGAGAATTGAGATAGCCAAAATTATTTTCAGGGATGGAACAGGGACCTAATGGCAGCTAGCAATGTTATTTCCCAATTAAAACTCACCGACGTCAAGTCGATGATGGATACAGGAGAAGTCACGGCTATACCAGAGGGAAATAGGACCCTTACGGAAACGCGCCCATCCCCACCCGTACGATTTCCGTTTTGCGTCACGGATCTCACCTGGGCGGCAGTCAAAGCAGGCGCGGGAGGGGGCGACTCGTCGCAGAACGGAATAAACTGTCTCGCCAAGTCCGTTTCGTCTTCGTCCAGCTCCCCAGTTTGCGACGCCGGGACGCCATTGCGCAGTTCGTTGGCCAGCAGCCCCTCAAAGAATGCGGTGGGAAACAGCGGCTCCGTATCCGTGTCCGTGGAGCTGGAGGACATGCTGGTCAAGGCGGATCGCCGCTGGGCGCCTTCAACACGCTGGTGCCTGTACTGCTCATCGAAGACACTCTCTGCAACGTTCAGGAAACGCGGTCATGCGCGAGCTAGGACACTTTGCCGTTTTATTTCCATACTTTTTGGGGACTGGGAGAATAATTGGAAGTGTTTGTAGCTTATATACAAGTAGATATTATAAGCAGTGGAGCCGGATTTTTCACGCATGTTATCAAAATGTTTGAAATTAGGGGCCAGCACTGCACGTTTAGGGTGAAGATCCTATACACTAAATTGTAATGGTCCAATGGAGGTGGCACTAGTGAAGGTAAAGGTGATCGCTGCATGTAAGTTCACTGCATTGTATCTTCCACCATCAATGGCTACCACACTTTACTTCAGACCAACCGTTTACGTTCGCACGATCATCGGAACTTCCATTCTAAGCCATCACTATGCAACGCGTGTTCCGATGTGACATACTTTAAAAATCCTTCCCACCACTAGTATCCGGAAAAGCTGAAACAGTTAGCCCCGATCCCCACTCACGTCACGACATGTAACCCCGATCCACACTCACGTCACGACATGTAACCCCGACCCACAATCACGTCACTACATGTAACCCTGATCCACACTCACGTCACGACATGTAACCCCGATCCACACTCACGTCACGACATGTAACCCCGATCCACACTCGTCACATGTAACCCCGATCCACATTCACGTCACGACATGTAATCCCGATCCCCACTCACGTCACGACATGTAACCCCGATCCCCACTCACGTCACGACATGTAACCCCGATCCACACTCACGTCACGACATGTAACCCCGATCCCCACTCACGTCACGACATGTAACCCCGATCCACACTCACGTCACATGTAACCCCGATCCACATTCACGTCACGACATGTAATCCCGATCCCCACTCACGTCACGACATGTAACCCCGATCCCCACTCACGTCACGACATGTAACCCCGATCCACACTCACGTCACGACATGTAACCCCGATCCCCACTCACGTCACGACATGTAACCCCGATCCCCACTCACGTCACGACATGTAACCCCGATCCACACTCACGTCACGACATGTAACCCCGATCCACACTCACGTCACGACATGTAACCCCGATCCCCACTCACGTCACGACATGTAACCCCGATCCACACTCACGTCACGACATGTAACCCCGATCCACACTCACGTCACGACATGTAATCCCGATCCCCACTCACGTCACGACATGTAACCCCGATCCACACTCCCGTCACGACATGTAACCCCGATCCACACCCACGTCACGACATGTAACCCCGATCCACACTCACGTCACGACTTGTAACCCCGATCCACACTCACGTCACGACATGTAACCCCGATCCACACTCACGTCACGACATGTAACCCCGATCCACACTCACGTCACGACATGTAACCCCGATCCCCACTCACGTCACGACATGTAACCCCGATCCACACTCACGTCACGACATGTAACCCCGATCCACACTCACGTCACGACATGTAACCCCGATCCACACTCACGTCACGACATGTAACCCCGATCCACACTCACGTCACGACATGTAACCCCGATCCACACTCACGTCACGACATGTAACCCCGATCCACACTCACGTCACGACATGTAACCCTGATCCACACTCACGTCACGACATGTAACCCCGATCCACACTCACGTCACGACATGTAACCCCGATCCACACTCACGTCACGACATGTAACCCCGATCCACACTCCCGTCACGACATGTAACCCCGATCCACACTCACGTCACGACATGTAACCCCGATCCCCACTCACGTCACGACATGTAACCCCGATCCACACTCACGTTACGACATGTAACCCCGATCCACACTCACGTCACGACATGTAACCCCGATCCACACTCACGTCACGACATGTAACCCCGATCCACACTCACGTCACATGTAACCCCGATCCACATTCACGTCACGACATGTAATCCCGATCCACACTCACGTCACGACATGTAACCCCACAGCACTCAGCAGTGATAAGCCAGTGGAGGTCTGAGACTCGGACAGAACCGCCAGTGAGAGGTCTGAGACTCCGAGACAGAACCGACAGTGAGAGGTCTGCGACTCTGAGACAGAACCGACAGTGAACGCTAATCAGCCTGACGATTCGAATTTCAGAACCCATTTACAATACATACATGCCGGCCTGGCACCGTCCACCGGACAAACTACGATCTGGGAAGTTAGTCCGGACTCCGATCGACCGTGTCCACAACATAGCACGGGGCAGTGTGACGAGGACATGGCAACACTGGCCGGTGGACGGCCGATGGCCAATACCGGTCAGCCATGATACAGCACCCACGCGGAGATGGGCGGGGGACGCCAGTGACAGCTAGTCTCCCTAGCTATATCACGAATGAGTCATCCATGACCGAGCGGGATTCCCCCTCCCCGTCTGCTAGCTCTTCAACTGCAGCGATTATAAACCGGTAGAAACTGGCCTCAAAACATGGACTACTCTGCATCATAAGAACGCACGCGGCTCCAGTGATCGCTTGTCCAGCTGGTCGGCCCCCGAGCCACACCGCTGCCGTCGCCCGTCACACACCGTGGTCGGCTGCGCTCTGAGGCCGGCAGGGGGCATCCGAGAGGCCACGTCTTGTGAGTCACCGCACCACCGCCGTCCGCCGCCGACTGACTGCCGCCGCCCCGTCAGATGACGCCACCGGGTCGACACAGGCGGCGCCACCAGCGCAGCCGCCAGCTTCCAGAACACTCCAATGCTGACGAAATGTGGCGTGGCGGGAGCAGCGGCGCCCGGACGGCGCGAAGGGGCTGGACTCGGGCGCCCAAAGGCTATCCGCAGCTGAGCTGACGGTGGCCACCGTCGCGGAGCCAGGAAAGCGCCGCCAGGCCATAGCAACAGGACGGTGGGTGACGCAACTCTCTGACAACCAGTCATGAAAATAAAGGCATTTTTGCATCCTTGTCGAGTAATTTCTTCCTAGAGATTTTAATGAAAAGAAAATCCCTGCATAATGCAAATCAATGTTACCAAAACTACAGCAGCAGTACTCTCAAACAAATATGACGCCATGTAATTGCATCATGCAAGCTGGGCGCTTTGAAACAAACTCCAGGGGAGCGATGGGGCAGGTGGTGCCATCTAGCGGAGCAGTCGGCAACTAACGTCTCGATAAGGGCGCGACGGGCGTGACCGCACTAGCGTTGTCGGAAAAAACCACGCCTCGTCGTTTTTAATAGTGCATAAGATTTGAGTGTGTTGAGAACCACCGTTGGTGTTCACTTCGGTGTAGGTTTCTGCTTGATTTACGGAAAAGGTACGTACCTAAGTGTAAGTGAAAAACAGGTAAATGTATGTGGTAAACTGCTGACCTACCTTGTGCGCCATAGGTGGGACTTTTCCCAAGAGGGCGGTGGGGCAGAATGTGATATTGGTTGGTATTGTTGCTTGGATGAGGTGAAAAATGAAAAAAATTATTGTCAGGAAACATTTTAAGCCGGCAGAAATTGGTGTGGCAAAACACAAAGTTGGTGTGGCAAAATGCAACGCTGATTCAACGGTGGCCCCGCACCATTTGAATATGAAACTGGCCGCTCGCGCTTTCTGCTTTTGTCAGAGCGGTTGACATCTTCCGAAATCTACTATGCATCCCGGCGCAGTTATTTATTTTGTATCTTTTATCAACAGCTTGGTCATTAGCCACCCGCCGTACCTCAGCTCAGGCGCGCTGGGTGGGCTGGCGATGGTCCGCGGCTGCTCATTGGGGTGTGCAGGGCGGTAGGCACATATCGGTCATTGGCATAAGACTTGTTAAGTGTTATCATATACAACATACGTTTACATAGAAACTTAGGAAAATACCTTCTCTATACTATGCTATACAAAATCACATTGTGCTGGATTTTTCGTTGTATAATTCAGACATCTCTTCGTTAATATAGGTATATATGAGTGAAGGATTTCAAAACAATTAAAGGCTGTTGTGAAATGTTGATATCTGCCACGCCACAGGCGGTCAGCAGAGCGAGGGCGAAAACAAGCGCGAGAAAGAGAGCACGAGACGACTCGTTGGAGAAGGGCATGGTAAGTCAGGTTTGGTGGCAGGCAAACAGATGGACAGAGAAATAAATTAATCGGCAGACATATTTAGCAACGTTTTAGCGCTCCGTTCAGCGCAGATGTGATACAGTTATCAAGTTATCTGAGCACGAGAAGTTATCAAGTTATCTGAGCACGAGAAGTTATCAAGTTGTCTAAGTACGAGAAGTTATCAAGTTATCTGAGCACGAAAAGTTATCAAGTTATCTGGGCACGAGAAGTTATCAAGTTATCTGAGCACAAAAAGTTATCAAGTTGTCTGAGCACCAGAAGTTATCAAGTTATCTGAGCACGAGAGAGGAGCTATGGGTCAGATCAAGAGTCGGTCGGAATGATGTAAATATACAAAGAAATCCACTACGACCAGTGTCGATGATACCGTTTACGAGGCGATGGGAAACACTGCGTAGTAAATCCCACAGAAAACTCGAACCCATTCACCGTGAATTATCTGCGTCATGCCGACGTGGCAGATCACGGTGAATTCGCTGGGTCTTGCCGACGTGGCAGATAATCATGGTGTTTACTGGGAAAAACGGAAGCCGTTGGATCGTCGACACTGTGTGTTCTGACGACTTCCCCACTTCCGGCTCATATAACTTGTTTAATCTCATAACTATCTTTTGTATCTTATCACATATAACTTTAAAATGATGATATTTGGGGCTTATGTGCGCACCGACTGCATTTGTCATCCGGCGCCCAGGCCTTTTAAACGGGCATTTTGAAACAGCTTCCAGCAGTTATATTCGATATTCGATGGATGGTATTGGAGTCCGAAACACTGGCAGACATGAATATGATCCCCGGGGAGTCTGGCACAATATGTGCCAGATAGCATCAAGTTGTGCAGCTTGCACAACAAAGTTACGCGGAAAATATATAACGACGAAAACACCACGAATCAAGACAAAAGTACTCATTGAAAATCCACGGTACCCAATTCAGCGACCCGCTCAAGCAAGACCAGGCGATTCAGCGAAATTTGCCGTTTGAATCCAGGCACACAAAACAAGATGTCGGGCTATAGCCAACATTGAATTCTGGTGACTAACTCAGATAAACGGTCGATAGTAACGGAGATAGTTGACAATAGTAGGTCGGTACACACTACTGTGAACGGAAGGCCGCCTGGGACCCTAATTTTCGGCAATAACTTTGGGAGGCACCCACTGGCCACTGGCATGAACGAATTTCTCCAGGTCACTCTGTCGTCTATCCGAGCTCTTATTGTCCTTAACGTTACGTGTGAATGGAAAGTGTCTTACAATTTGCGTTTGATATTAACCAACCTTAAATACGAGCGAGCGCTCGCTCGTCCTTCCGTGGTGTATGGGAAAATCTGATTATGAGCGGCCCGGCCCGACCCGGCCCGTGGCGACGCTTTTGAGAGAGCTTCTCAAAAGCGTAATATCTCTGCAACCGCACGTCCGATTGACTAGCGGACTTATTTGCTGAGCAGCCCCATCTAACCTACCCTGTTTGAGACCAGTGCCGACTCATTTGGGTGACTACCACTGTGAGTGGCGTGTGCCGCGTGAGGGGTGTTGGAAAGTATTTGCTCGCAATAACTCCGCAACGGCTGGGCAGATTATGTGCAAATTTCGTGTGTGGTTAGGGACCCCTCAGCCGCCACTTTCACACAACTCGGGGTGGGGTGACTCTGCACGTGCGCACGTGCACACCCCTATTCTATATCTCAGGAACGGCTGAGCCGATTGTGTTCAAATTTGGTGTGTGTTTAGGGACCTCTCATTCGCCAGTTTCCCACAAGTCAGGGGTGGGTGGCTCTGCACGTGCGCACGTGCACACTCCTATTCTGTATCTCAGGAACGGCTGAGCCGGTTGTGTTCAAATTTGGTGTGTGGTTAGGGACCTCTCAGCCCCCACTTTCCCACAAGTCAAAGGTGGGTGCCTCTGCACGTGCGCACCTTTTTTTGTATCTCAGAAACTACTTGCCCGATCGAGTTGAAATTGCCCATACATTTCCTTCGCGCTCGCTCGTGCATCGCCAACTACGGCGCCTTTGTAAATGGTCAGCATTCAGGATATTTAAAGGGAATGTTTGAGTTCAATAGGGAAAATCGAGGTAGAGGTCATCAGCATAAACTCATTATGAAACAAAGTAGGACTAGGCTACGACAGTCATTTTTCAGTAGAAGGGTTGTAGAACATTGGAATATGCTACCAGGGGATGTCGCTGATGCAGTGACACTTGCTTCCTTCAAAATTAGATTAGATAACTACTTTACAGAGAAGGGATTAGTTCATAAATACTCGTGGGATTAGCCTTCTTTTATGCAGGTAGAGTAAGGTGATTTGAAGGGGCGAGACTGGTGGAGGGGGGGGGGGGGGGTGCAACCTCGGCTGGGCCCAAGAGGCTCTTTGTTGCACTTTTCTTTTATGTCTTTATGTCTTTACGGCGCCTTACTGGTAATACAAATGGATGCATGGCCTGAATGTCAATTGCGGTAAATTATTCATGCCAGTTGGTGTCTTCATAAGGTATCGCCGCTAAATTAGGATCCCTAACAGTTTGCAGTTCACAGTAGTCACACTATTTTACGGTTTTCGTGATAACTATATGCATGGACAAAATGAGTTGGATGACATAATGGAATGCGCGCATTTCAGTGGAATGGTGTCGTGCCAGTGCAACGCCTTACATATTAATAAACACCCATATCCTACCACTACTCCGCATTCCGCAAACATACCGCCTCAATGGGAGTCATCCGGCCTGGCGCCGAGCCAACACGCCACCGAGCGGAACTCGTACCAGACCACCACTACCCACCGCGCCACCGCTATCGAGTGAGCTCTATCAATCTCAGCTCAAAGCAAACAGTTTAACCGACAATAACCGAATCGCCACAAGTAAATGAACGGAATGCGATCAGTGAATTGCTTGTGTAAGTGAAGCGGGGCACGTTCCGCGTCAAGTCGGCGCCGATTCATAGCACCCCTCCCCAGCCCCGCTCGCGTTACAAGCACCCCTCCCCAGCCCCGCTCGCGTTACAACTACGCTCACAACACACTACGGGTCTGCACGGGCAGGGCATTAGGTCATCACCAACAAGGGCGCCGCCACCTTCCGAAAGTTGGGGGGACGGAGGCATTTTAAGTCGATTCTTTCCATGCAACGCCCATATAGGCGTAATGTTAAAATCCAAAAATGTTGGGGGGACACTGATCACCAGACAATAGAGTGCGGCAGCAACGATAGTTACAGACCATACACTACTTTGACTACTACTTCGTATATTTGCTGGAGTTTAATTCAATAAATAAAGATATAATCTATGGAAGTACAAGTTATTGATAGCAAACAATATCTTTAATTTATAATAGACAAAACAATTACGATACAAATTATATATTGTCTAATTCATTTGGGCGTTACACTCCTTACTGTTCAACCCGTTGTTCTATTACCCTGTTCCAGACCCCAATATTGCGGCAGGTCCGGCTCTGGCTGGCCCAAGGTCATGAGCATTGCACAGGCGGGCGCTAGCCAGGTTCCAAAACGTTATGCAACGTTTCAACCCGACTGGCGCCATGTGGCATATCCGGGGGACGGCGGGAGATCGCTTACTGTAAACTTCACTCATTCTGCGTTGTGCCCAGCTCAGCAAAACTACTCGTCCCTAACTTAACAATTTATACGCGCATTGCAAAAATCGCACAAAACATCACCAGCACTTAACAATTCACCTACACATTGAATGAAACAAATTCATCAATTGCATGAATAAATCTAAATTTAAGGTGGGTTTCACAATGCAATGAGAGGGGTGGTATGATATAGGTCACCCACTGTCCTGTTCCGAGGGATATGGGGGCCGGCACGACTTTTCAGAGGCCCGCCAGGGGATTTCCCCGGGTTTCCCTATTGGAACCCCGGTCCCCGGCACAGAAAGCAAGTAACTTACCACTGTGCCAGATTGCTCCCCAACAATTATATGCATTGCAGCTGAAACCTATGTGACAGCACTAACGATTTAATTCAGAAAAGAGAAACAAATCTCACGGACGTGATTTGAAAAGGTTCGCAGAACTTTCCACGAGCTTTAACATTAAAAAAACAACAGGGCGCTGCTATTGCGGGTAATTTGGAGGGACGCAAAATCACTTTATCGGCCTGCTACTGCAGTCAGGCGACAGCGATGTGCACCGGGGATGGACGTTTTCCAAATCGGTTATGGCAGCACAAAACCTTCCAAATGTGACATCATAGCAGTCCAATACATCTGATCAGCATTGGTGGCGTGATGACCCCACTAATTCAAACGGCAATAATAGCATGTGTCCGAAGGACCGAACTCAGTGTCCGTCTGACGTCATTACACGAGAAAGAAGCGTCGCACGTTCAAAGACACGCCGTGATACAAAGACACGAGTGTAACAGTGTCAATAGATAATATATCACCCAACCCGACTGCCGCGGTGGTCTGCCGTGACCACGTTACACTCACCCTCTTTGTGCCCAGTCCGACCTCACACCACCAGACACGGAGCACGACTGCGCGCGGCGGCCGCTGGCGTGGCGGGCCCGCAACAGCTGACTGCCCCTCCCCCCGCCCCCGTCAGCGGTCGGACAGGGGCGCCGCAAAGACCATCATAGTGGGGGCATCACGCAAACAGAGCCAGTTACAAGGACCGCTGTTATCACATGTGTCAGTTTACAAGGCATACATCAAGGGAATGATAGTCTTGAACTCGGGATTCAAGAGGAAAAGAAAATATCCCGTTTAAAAACATCAGTTTGAGCGCCGATGGCTGCATCAGGAGCCGTACGTAGGTCCGCCGCTGAATGCGGCGGACATTTAAAGGGCCCGCTGCCGGCAACGGTGGATGTACGCGCGAAAATGTTTGCGCGCGCAGCCCATCAGCAGCGGGAAGGCGCCAACGTTCCGGGTTCGAGTCTGGCTACTGGCGCAGGTCATTCGGTTCCCCGCTTGGGAGGGGGTGGTTCCCCTCCCCACCCGCGGCGGCATATGACTATAGGCCGGACTACGGGTGGGCGAGAACCACTCCCTCCCCTCCCACCCAAAGGGGGAAATAACGTTCAACCGAAAACATCCATGAGGAGTCGCCGCAGGCCTGAGGCTGATCAATCTTCAATCACAGGTTTTCGCCAACACATCGATGTGTTCAGACATTCCGCAGAACATGGATAAAGCCGTGATTCGAATCCCACTGAAAGGCGCAGAAATACCATTCACCTAACTTATAAGCCATTGTAGATATTTGACTTGATTGAGCGGAAAAAAGCATTAAGTGGCTGGGCCGCGGCCCACTAAACCGTAGGTACGGGCAACACACTCAGTCAAGAGCTTTTATGAGACAAATACGTTGAAGAGACGTCCATCTAAAATAGGAGGCATCACATAGTTTTGTTCAACGAGACTATATTTGCAACCGGGATCTTCAAAACAGGGTCTACCGGCGACGCGCGATAACATTCGGTACCATCCCGCACCAACCCCCACCGGTCTGTCCCCCCCCCCCACCCCCCCCCCCCCCCCCCCCCCCCACCCACCAGACGCCATGTCATGCAGGGTTTCCGACGCTGTCTCGCGCTGTCTGGGTGTTCACTCAGCATGTTTGGCGGGAGCGGCGCGCGGCGCGCGGCAGGACGGTGGCGGTGTGGCGGCGATTTGGCGCGCCGGACAGTCAAATGGCGGGAGTCATGATTCATGGCCGCACAATGTTGTGCAAGATTCTGCCATAGCCGGCCCGCCGGGCGGGGATGGAGGCGATCGCTGCACGATTAACGCAGGACGGAGGCCGGATGCCACTGGTAACATTGTGCTCTTCCCCTCCCTCTCCCCGCTTTTGTTCGCCTGTACCAAGAAGCATAAGCGTCGAAAGCGGGGGCGGGGGGACGGAGATGCGTCCCTCAAGAGGGATGCGCGCGTCCCCCCAAACATTTTCGGATTTTAACAGAACGCCTATGGGCGTTGCATGGAAAGAATCGACTTCATGAATGCCTACGTCCCCCCAACGTTCGGAGAGTGGCCACGCCATTTCCCCAACGCCACGTGTCATGAGCTGAGTGTCCGATGCTGGCTCGATGTTCGACTCTTCCGGGAAGTGGCGGCGTCATTTCCAGGAAGTGTGCACATGTGCAGTGCACATTTTTTTGCGGATCCAGGGGGGGGGGGGGTCACAGGGGTCATGACACCCCCCTTGGGCCGTGAAGGGGCACCATTGCGCCGGGGTACCAAGGGTATCACCGCGCCGGGGCACCAGGGGCACCACCAAAAATAAAGCAAAAAAATCCCAAAATAAAAACAAATACCCAAAAATATACCCTCCCCCCCTCAAAAACAATCCAAACAAAATCCGCGCTGCGTAGCGGCGCAAATCATTCAGTGGTCTTCGAACCAGCGGCACCACCGCGTTTTTTCTTCTTCGGTGTACCAGGGGCACCATCGCGCCGGCGTACCAGTGCCACGACCGCGCCGGCGTATCAGGGGCACCACCGTGCCGCGCCGGCCTATCAGGGCCGGGCCACGACGGCACCGGTGTACCAGGTGCACCACCGTGTCGGTAGGCGGCACTGTGGGGCGAGGGGAGGCACCGGGCACCGTGCCTTCTTGAATCCAGGAGGGGAAACAATGGCCTGGTGCCGCCATGCAATCACAAGCATTGGTCGCTGAGATATATTTTTCTTATTTCGCGAAATGATGCTAAATTAGAATTGCTAAATTAGGCCCAAAAAAATGTCGCTTCATGCCTCCCGTCCCTTGGGCTATGAAGGGGCATCAACGTGCCTTTATACCAGAGGCGGGGCCTCGGGAGTCTGGATCCGCTTCCATAGGCGGTGGAACCAGGGGCAGCGCCACGGATTTTTGCCAGGGGTGGCAAAATTGACTGAGTAGGTACGCATGTATCCTCTACTGGGAAAAAGTGCCACGGAAGTATACAATGCTTATAAACCTCCCGACAAACAAAAGTAAAACCCAACACATTTCTCCTATTTTTGTGTTATTAATTAGTTGATAGGTATATATTTTTGCAAGTTCCTCAAATATTTAAGTACATTTTATTTTGATACCGGACCCATAAAATATTACTAGCACCCCACGATGAATTAACTATGTATCGCGTCTTTTTCAGATGGTAGACAATTTATCATTAGCAAATAATAGCTCATGTAAGTATAATCTTGGAACTCAGTACGCTGGACAGGAATTAGGAGAAGAAACGAGTATAATCGTTTCTCACAAATGTAACGGTTGTACAATATTTCAGTGGCGCTGTTCCCTAGGGAAACCGCCAGCCGCGCGCGGAACCAGCGTCGCTTTTGTCGTGATGGGGGTTGCGGGTGTTGCGCCGGGATTGGATCAGCGTGGAGATTGTGGCAGCACGGTCATGTGAAACCATGATGATTAGGGGCATGTGGAAGCATGTGGATGTGGAACAATACAGAAGTTCGTTATCAAACTGGAGTGGTATGAGAAACGGCGACTCTACCTGAAAGGCAGGAACAGGAACCCGCAACACATATATGTAAGGCAATGTTTTAATGTTGCGGTGGGTAGAGGTAAAGTACCGAATAAAGTCTAATTATTTCGTAATTATTTCGTAATTGGTATAAACATGCAAGTTGAGTAATGTCAAGGCAATTATGACATAAAGACATAGGAACAGCAAACACACCGTGGTGGACGCGTTTCGTCTTACATAATTCCTCGGCACCGTATGGTTAGACGAAATTATAGACACGTGTGCAGCAACACATGACGCGTGTCGCTAACTCTTTTAGTTTAAGGACACATATAAAGGCGAAATTTGACTTTTGATGAACTCTGGTGACCTCAATATTAACCGGCCTAAGAAATGGCCGGTATACTTTCGATAGAGCTTGTCTCGAGCTATCTAACGCCGTTTTCCGCTTATCGCTACACCGTGTGGTTTTGAGATCTTAGGGGGCGGCTATCCATCTGCCCCCCCCCCCCCATCCCGGCAGTCTGTGGTTGGCGCGAACCCCGGCTGTGCACGGGTAAACATTAATTATATTTCATTTCTTTAATTAAAATATGACGTGTCTGCCCTGCCCTTCCCGTCTCTGCCCTGTCATGCCCTGCCTCTGCCCTGCTCTGCTCCACCATCTGCCGTGCCCTGCCGTGCCCTGCCCTGTCCCGCCATAACCTGCCTTGTCCTGCCCGTCTTGCCTCTGCCTTGCATTAGTCCCGCCTCTGCCCCACCTCTGCCCCGCCTCTGACCCGCATCTGTCCCACCTCTGCCACTCCCTGTCCTGTACCGCCCTACCCTGCCCCGCCCCGCCCTGCTTGGCTCTGCTCTGTCCGTTGCCGCCACCCTGTCATGCAGGGACTCGTCTAAGGAAATTTGACTGGGGTGGGGGGAGGCAGGCTTGAGATGTCTTATTTTCATTTCACCCGTTCTTGTCCACAAACAGTTACACTTACTCTAGTTTTTCCACATTCCATTGAAATTGTTCCCACGGGCAATAATATTAATAAAATATGTTATAGGCGAATTTGCTAGATTCTTGCATTTACCTTACAATTCAGATTTTGTTTGTATACACGCCTGAAGCTATCGGCGTACCAACAGCTCATTTCATGTTCATCAAGCATTCTCAATGTCCAGCCCCCCATATACAACACTCACGGTCCATTGCATAAACTTCCGCTTAATACCAGACATGTTTACATTGTCCGGAAATCTGGATGCTTTGGATGAACACAAATATTTTATGAAAATAATTTGTTTTAGAGCGTGCCGACCATAAATGGTCATTTCGCGCCTACAGCAGCAGTTTGTCGTTTTTACGATCTCCCCATAGTTGTTTATCGAGTATTAGATAGAACGCATATTGGAAAAAAACGTACATCTTAATTCACAACATAGAGGGTAGGCCAGAAATAAGTAGGCCGAAGTTTTTTTCTCATAAAATCTTTATTTGTTGTCATAAAGTCAAAAATCGGGTGTGATTATGCTAACAATAAAATGGCACAACAGATAAACAGCCCATGATGGCACTGGCTGACATACACTAGTCGTCCGGACCAGACTTGTGCTTGATTCCGTTTCAGCGGAATCGATTCAGATTCCATGAAACGGAATCATTGCAACTCGCGTCATTTGATTTTGATGGGTCTGATTCCAAGCCAGATGAGTCTGATTCCAAGCCAGATGGGTCTGATTCCGATTCCGAATCCAATATATATTGTACTAGGGGAATCGATTCCGAATCCGATTCCAGGGCTCCTAAAAAGCTTGATTCCGAATCCGATTCCATTTATTCCAATTTGATTCCACTCTGCATACAAAATGTCCGATCATACGTACGTTTTTTTAACAAATTACTCAAATGACGCGAGTAGCAATATTACATTTATTACACAGGTATATTTGATATGGCTATTTTGATGTAAAACTTCAAATAATGAACTGTGTTAAAGAACTGCTATGCTAGGGGCCATTAACAGAAATGTTTCCTACAAGAGTGAAAAGGTAATAACAAAACTGTATTGTGCATACGTTAGACCACATTTGGAGTATTGTCTACAAGCCTGGTCTCCAACATATGAGAAAGATTGCTGGTTGTTAGAAAGAATTCAAAAAGGGCAACAAAAATGGTTAATTGTCTTGGTAGTTTACCTTATGAAGATAGATTAAGGAAATTGGGTATGTTTTCACTTAGATATAGAAGGCTAAGAGGAGATCTAATTGAAGTCTTCAAATTTGTAAATGGTCAGCATTCTGGATATTTAAAGGGAATGTTTGAGTTCAATAGGGAAAATCGAGGTAGAGGTCATCAGCATAAACTCATTATGAAACAAAGTAGGACTAGGCTACGACAGTCATTTTTCAGTAGAAGGGTTGTAGGACATTGGAATATGCTACCAGGGGATGTCGCTGATGCAGTGACACTTGCCTCCTTCAAAATTAGATTAGATAAATACTTTACAGAGAAGGGTTAAGTTCATAAATACTCGTGGGATTAGCCTTCGTTTATGCAGGTAGAGTATGGTGATTTGAAGGGGCGAGACTGGTGGAGGGGGGGGGGGGGGTGCAACCTCGGATGGGCCCAAGAGGCTCTTTGTTGCACTTTTCTTTTATGTCTTAACTAGCCTGTGCTGCAAAATCGTAACAGTTCAAAAACGTCAAAGTCTAATGAAGGTTCAAAACAATGTAATATCTAGGCATACCTATAATCATGATGCATGCATGCATGATGCAAGCTGCTATTCTGCAATACATATGATGCACAAGGAAATCAATATCTCGAAAGATATGATAATATTATGGAATGCATGGTAGATACAATAAGTATAGCATTGCAATAAGCCAAGATCGTTGTATGTCTCCACCTAAATAAGTCGAATTACTAAGCATGTTTATTGACCCTCATTGGGTAAAATTCATCGTATGGCTATGCTTCAGCTATGCATGCTCAAAGAAACACATTTCATTCAGGGAAGCATGCATTCATGGTCAGAGTATTTGCTTACGAAAATGCTACGGAATCACTTGACATCGCCTTTGATCCCGATTCCGATTCCTTCATTTTCTAAAATTGATTGATTCCACCTGATCCCGATTTCACCCAGATGCCAATGGAATCGAATCCTATCCCGATTCCTGCACAAACGGAATCGATTCCGGAATCGGATTCGATTACACTGGAATCAAGCACAAGTCTGGTCCTGCACATCACATCAGGTGCTCGATATGCGCACCCCGACGCTCCTTCACTAGCGGTAGACGGACGTCCTTGGGGTGCATAACTGCTCTGTCTATCATGCCCTCAGGGGTTCGGGCCACTTCACGGATGATCGCGTCCTTCAGCTCGGTCGTGGTCTTCAGTCTCCCCGTATACACTATCTTTCAAATACCCCCACATGAAAAAGTACAGCGGGTTGAGATCCGGGCTCATGGGATCGTCGACTTCAGGCTGATGTGCTGTTATGGGAAATGTCTCGGGAGAATTGAGGAGGAGACGGCCACCGCGCAGTCGTCAATGGTTCCAGCAAGGTGGCGCGACGCCACATACCGCTCGAGAGTCACTCGACTGGGTGCAAAGATATTTCCAAGAACGGCACATCCGTCTCACGTTCACGGTACGTTCGAATAGAAATATAGACTAACGTGACTCAAATTTGCATTGGTCGACGAAGAGAACTGTTTCATATATGTTCACAGCGGACAGAATCCACAATTTTGACAAAACAGCACCGGTACAATTTTGACGGTGGCCTAAATTTTAGGGGTGGCAATGCCACCCCAGTGTCACGGCAGGAGTGGCAGTCACGCCTCTGTCCCTATGGTGGCGCCGCCATTGGGTGGAACAGAGGGGGGACCGGGCACCCTTGAATCCAGGAGGATGGGGAGGCTGGGCACCTATACCCTGGTGCCCCCATACAATTGCTGAAAACCCACCTATTTTATGCGAAATGGTGCAAAATTAAGAGACGAAAAACGCGCCGCTTCGCGGCGCATATTACATACGTGCATCCTGATAAATCCTCGATGTCACGATGTTTGTTGACTATCGTTTTTTTTTGTCGCGAACGAACCCATAGTGCCCGCCATTTGGGCTTTTTATAATGTGGTTCATGGCTGGAAATCCATGAAACGTATTTTAAATTGGTAAGCAACTGCACCCA
Source organism: Chirona hameri (assembly GCA_036785665.1). Classification (NCBI taxonomy): domain Eukaryota; kingdom Metazoa; phylum Arthropoda; class Thecostraca; order Balanomorpha; family Balanidae; genus Chirona; species Chirona hameri. The sequence goes on from JAXIVJ010004867.1 coordinate 48,720, forward strand.
AGCTGTTATAATTTTGTGATACAGAAGTCGAAAAATATCACATTTTTGTGCTACTGCGGCGACATTCCTTCTACCTTTGCGGTGGAAGAATCTCATTGAGTGGCTGCATTGGTGCCCTTGGGCTGATACATATAGATATACATATACACATAGAACCTTTCGAATTTTTTAGGGCCTAGTTATCCAGACCAAAAAATAAAGCAAAACATTCCGCGCTGCTACGCGGCGCAAATCATTCATGTGTTCTTTTCCAGTACAAAAGGGTCTAATATAGACTACACACTGGCGCGGCCGCAGGGGGGGGGGGAGGATATGGGTGCCATGGCCCCACCTTTGGCCTTAAATGGGGGGGGGGGGGACAACATGTCTTTTGACCCAACCTTTTGCTCCAGACATATTTCCTCTTTTTGACCCTGCATCCTGGTTCCAATAGCAAAATTTAGTTCTCCAGGCCGCTCAAAACCTCAAATTTTGCCACCGCTTCGCGGCGCAATAAAAGTTATATGGGCGTTCACTGCCCATTTTGCGTAAATACCATGGGTAGTTAAGTTTGAGTGCAGCTTTTGTGACACATTTTCTTCAAGCCCCTCTCTTCGCAAAATCCTGCCTATTTTTTAGTTCAAGAACATTTTTTTAAAGTCCGCACGAGACACAAAGCAATATGATACACTGCTATCGCATGCATAAGATTTACTGCTCGTAAAAAACAGCTACCATCTTCATGAGATGTGCTATGCTATCCCCTGGTCACGAACATCGACTACCCTAATGGTCAATTCTTCATCAGCAGTCCGCACCCGCCGCCCCCCCCCCCTCCCCCCCCCCCTTGGGCACGTGCCTGGTCAACGTTTTGTCAATAAACAAAATGCTGAAATAGGGGCACCCTCAAATTAGTGGACCAAATCCGTAGAGTTGTCAGATTTAGGTATAGGTAGGGGCACCACTGCAATTGATGACGCCCCCCCCCCCCCCCTGGAAGATTTTCTGGATCCGCCCCTGAGTGAACAAGCACTCAGGGTCCTAGGATTGCTTTGGAGCTGGGGTGCAGAGTGGAAAATTATGGCTAAAAATAAGCATAGAGTGGAACATTAAAAAAAACATATGTTCTCGGTTTTTATCAATACCCAATTGCCTGCTCACCAGAATTAGGGTTCCAATTATCCAATACATTTTACAATTAGGAGTGAAAAATTCACAGTAAAACTCGGGAAAAAGAGTGGACAAATAATATCCATAGGATGTCATTTTCGCTCCAAATTTCCCAATGCTAGGACACTGCAGGCACTGCAGATCAGATGCATCACTATCGTCACCAGTGTCCAGTGACGTCACTAATGACGACAGGTCAGTCTGGGTAGCCGCCGCGCCGGTCCGCGACGGGCGGCGTCTGGGACGTCTGGAGGACAGACACGCTGACGGGCGGGTATGTCTGGGTCCGGTCTGGGACGTCTGGAGGACAGACACGCTGACGGGCGGGTATGTCTGGGTCCGGTCTGGGACGTCTGGAGGACAGACACGCTGACGGGCGGGATATGTCTGGGTCCGGTCTGGGACGTCTGGAGGACAGACACGCTGACGGGCGGGTATGTCTGGGTCCGGTCTGGGACGTCTGGAGGACAGACACGCTGACGGGCGGGATATGTCTGGGTCCGGTCTGGGACGTCTGGAGGACAGACACGCTGACGGGCGGGATATGTCTGGGTCCGGTCTGGGACGTCTGGAGGACAGACTCGCTGACGGGCGGGATATGTCTGGGTCCGGTCTGGGACGTCTGGAGGACAGACACGCTGACGGGCGGGATATGTCTGGGTCCGGTCTGGGACGTCTGGAGGACAGACACGCTGACGGGCGGGATATGTCTGGGTCCGGTCTGGGACGTCTGGAGGACAGACTCGCTGACGGGCGGGATATGTCTGGGTCCGGTCTGGGACGTCTGGAGGACAGACACGCTGACGGGCAGGATATGTCTGGGTCCGGTCTGGGACGTCTGGAGGACAGACACGCTGACGGGCGGGATATGTCTGGGTCCGGTCTGGCTCACTGTGGCGCAGGTCAGGCGCTCAGAGGCTCAGCTGTCTAGCCGATGTGGCAGCGTGCAGCCGGCTGATGAAAATGACGCCTCGGCACTGGCGGATCCAGAACGGTGGGTGGGGGGGGGGGGGCAGGCACGTAGCCAGGATTTCGTCCAGGGGCGGGGGGGGGGGGGGGGCGGCGCCCGAAAGGGCCCTTCCCGAGTGTTGAAAGGGCCCCTTCCCAAGCGTTGAAAGCCCCCCCCCCAAAAAAAAAAACGCATGAAAAGGCACGTTACAAGGCTGGAAAATGCAGTATGGCAGGTATGGCATGGGCTATACCAACGTTTAGGAGCTGGAGTTAGCAAACTGCCACATCAACTTTGAAACCAGCGACACGAATTTGGAATCAGCTATACCAACTTGGAATATTTTTTAAGCTCAAGACCTGAAACTCTTAAACAAATTGCGCCGCGGAGCGGCGCGAAAATTTTGACTATTATGCCCTGGGTTGCTTTCTCATCAATGCGTCGCATTGCGTATGGTGCGGACCTCTAAAATTGTTATATTGTGCGTTTAAAAGTGCGGAGAAAAGGTGCTAGAATGAACTATTTTGCCAAATAATATAGGTAAGTAGCAACATAACACATAAATGCGCCGAGAAACTGACCGATTTTTTCCTAACCCGCATATAATTGAATTTGTAGTTAAATTGCGCCGCGGAGCGGCGCGAAAATTTTGAGTTTGATTCCCTGTACCAGTTACCAGTTACCAGTTACCAGTTTATTCGAAAAAGATCCACGTACCTATATAATCGTGGCTTTTCACCCTTTCACGTCATATTTCTAAAACAGTGGGGACAACACTAAGGTTGAGGAGCAAAACACTTAAACAGGCATACTAAAATACACTCAATTAAAAGCACACACACACACGCACTATAAGACGAGATAGACAGTGGCAGATCTGCACTCCCATCTAAATATCAGGTGCCATCAGCTTTCATGGCAGCCTTCAAAGTGGTACGAAAGCTGGGGGCGGTAGGATCCAGACGTTGTACAAATGTATTCTTACTGTTGAAAGACCCAAGGTCCCTTCATATCGTCTAGGGGCCCCTCTGACCTTTTCTACGCCCTTCCGACCTGTTCAGGGACTCATCTGGGATCCGCGAAGCGAAAAGACATGATGTGGAGTGGGTGATTATATTTATATATATATATATATATATATATATATATATATATATATATATATATATATATATATATATATATAATACAAAGAGGGCTTACTCTACAGGAAAAAAATAAATCGGATCTTTCGGGTATATTGTAGCACCCTGACGAAGGGTGTTACAATATACGCGAAAGCTCCGCTTTTAATATTTGTATTGTGGAGTAAGTCCTCTTTGTATTTAATCTTCATCTGCGATCTCTACGTGCTTTGACCCTTCCGGTCTCACCAGAGACTCCTCTAACCTTCCAAGAAGCCCCTCTTGTGTGTCAAGGAGCCCATTCGGCCTGTTCAGAGGTCCTTCCGACCTGGCCAGGGACTGCACTGGCTGGTTTGTCGCCCCGCGACATGCTCAGGGGCAGGGGCGGCGGATTGCGGGGCGCAGGGTACCCAAAATCCCCCTCAAATGAAAATCCTGGGGAGGGGAAGGGTCATGTTGCCCCAGATTTAGCAGGCTAAAATCTGGGGGGGGGGGCAAAACTACCCTTTGCCCCCAGGATTTTCGACTGGGGGGAATTTTGGGTACCCTGCCCCCGCAATCCGCCGCCCCTGCTCAGGGGCCCCTCCGACCTGCCCAGGGTCCCCTCCAGTCTGGCTCGGAACTCATCCGGCATGTTCAAGGGGCTTCCGACCGGCCCAGGGACCCTTTCGGTCTAGTCAGGGGCCCCTCTGACTTGCCCAGGAGCCCCTCCGATCGGCCCAGCGACTCTTCTGGTCGGCCTGCGCTGGCTGCTTTGTCGCTCTTGCCGACATGCTCAAGGGGCCCTCCGACCTGCCCTGGAGCCCCTCCGTGCTGGCCAGGGGCCACTTCGGCATGCTCAGGGGCCCTTCTTACCCACCCAGGGGTCCTTTGGCCTGATCAGGGGCCCCTTCGAACTGCGCAGGGGCCCTTTTAACTTTCCAGGGGCCCTCTGGTCTCTCCAGGGGCCCTTTGACCTTCTAAGGGGCCCTTCCGACCTAGCAAGGGACTGCGCTGGCTGCTTTGTCGCCTTGCGACATGCTCCGAGGGCCCTCCGACCTGCCCTGGGGCCCCTCCGTGCTGGCTAGGGGCTCATTCGGCATGTTCAGGGGCCATTCTGACCCACCTAGGGGCCCTTTCGGTCTGGTCAGGGCCCCTCTGACCTGCACAGGGGCCCTCTTAACTTCCCAGGGGCCCTCTGGTCTGTCCAGAGGCCTTCCAACCTGCTCAGGGGCCCATATGCCCTGGCAAAGGACTGCGCTGGCCGCTTTGTCGCCCTGTCGACATGCTCAGGGGCCTCTCAACCTGCCCAGGGGCCCCTCTGTGCTGGCTAGGGGCCCATTCGACGTGTTCAGGGGGCCCATTCGACGTGCTCAGGGGGCCCTCTGACCCGCTCAGGGGCCCTTTCGGTCTTGCCAGGGGCCCCTCTGACATGCACAGGACTCTTTTGAACGTCCAAGGGGCCCTCTGGTCTTTCAGAGAGGGACCTGGTGGCCCTAAAGTGCCTCTGAAGTCCGCTAAACTCTCTAAAGACCATGCTTCGTGTAGTAAAGAGCCTATGATACCGCGCTTCGCGCGGTCTCGTCGGCCCTTTTCGGCGCGCTGCGCGCGCCGAAAAGGGCCCTCCTGGCCTCTAGGGGGGGGGGGAGGGGGCGGCCGCCCCCGCCGCCCTCCCCTTGGCTACGTGCCTGGTGTGTGGGGGGGGGGGGGGACACGGATGGTTTGGGGGAGGGGGCGCAAATCCCCAAAAGTATCACACAATTCTGAAAACTCATAGGATTTCGCTTGCTTAAAGGGAATAATATTTCACCTTTGTATTGGTTTTGAACTGAGATAGCCATTATCTTTGGCGATTATTGAAATGTCTAAATTACTAAGGTAATTTTTCCCAAACCTTAAACGTTTTTAAGCAATTAAATTTATAATTTGACAAATGCATCCAGGCTGGTGCAGCCGGTGATTGGCTGACAGCCATTTCAAGATTGTTGGTCCTGGAAGTCAGACGACCTGTATTTCTCGAACCTTGGCGAGTACGATGTAAACAACGGCTAACGCGATAGGTTGCGGTCTAAGTTGAAGTTCTTCGCGCTGTTCGAAGTCTCAGTTATGGATTGATTTTGTATATACCTATAAATATTGAGCTATCGCAATGCCTCGCACTCGTCATTGTGTTCTTTGCGGGAGAAGACACAGTTCCACAATGTTTGTATTTAAAGAGTCAGAATTGTCTGAAACAATTGTGCTGCCAAATGGTAGCGTAAAGATTTTCTCTATAACTCTCTATAGCTCCATAATGACGTCATCATCCCAAATGTAAAAACTTAATTTGTATAAAGTTAAGTGACTTTTCGAGATAAAAAAAATTATCACCATCTTTTTCAGCAGCACTTACTTCATATTTTCGACTACAACTAGCGTATATTTGACAACTTTCAGAAAGGTGAAACATTGCCTTTAAATGCATTGCTAGCTGATTTAAAACAAACTTTCCTTAGTAAAAGTTGCTTAGATTTTCTTATATATCAGGAAAAGTGTCAATGTCAAACAAAGACGTTACCGCAGACCTGTTCACCGATGAGAATGGTCTAAAAGGACCACTTTTAATGGTCGCAAGACCGCTTTTAAAAGTCATGTGAAGTCTTATGTTATGTGAATGAACAGGTAGTGTGGGCTGCGAAACTTTGTATCACTGTAGTAGCCTATTTACTTTTAATAGTGTAGCACTGCTATCTATCAGTATATTTTACTTTTACTGTCAGCGTGCTCGTTTAATCTTGCATTCTATTTTTTACCCTTTACCTGTATTAGTTCATTTATATCACTGTGATGCAATGTGTGTTTTAAGCAATGACTTCGCCTGTATGGAGTTTTCTCTGTTTGTGATACTACAAATAAACATAACCATTTTGCGCTGATTTCAGGCGGTTGGGGGGGGGGGGGGGGTGGGTGGGGGCATGCCTCCCCCTGGATCCGCCAGTGCGCCTCTGTAGGTCTGTGGAAGGGATCGTATTTTCCGGATTGATGTCCTCTATGCTCATCTAGAGATGATAATAAACTATAAATACAATCCGCATCGTCTTTTTTCCAATATGTAGACAATGCAAGTACAACGCAAAAGTCTTAATCACAAAAATCGCGGCATACTCACAAGGAAAGGGTAGAGAAGAAACGTCCGATAGATCGACCTTCTTGAGATCCAAACAAATGTTAAGCCTGCAACCCATTAGGTACATAAAACGATAATTTAGCTATATCGCACATTCAACTTTGTTTTTCTCTCGATAATTTGATCATGCCAACGAGCCCATGATTTGAGGAGCACCCATTTGAGGAGTAACTAGCAGTAGTGAAGCACTGCGACATTTCACCTTATTGCTCATCTGGCTGACACCCTACAGCCTTTCTGACCGAGTCTGCCCTCCCCCTCCCCCACACCAGCAGATTGTCAAAGACCGCCAGCTGCGCGTCAGATGTCCTGTCCACACTGAGCTGAGAAGGACGCAGCAGTGGATCGGATCTGGACCAGTCTCACGGCACGCAGCCGCCTGCGGCACGCACAGCAGACTGTGCCGCAATGCTGGTGTGTACTGCGGCGCAGCATCCTCAGATGTAAACACAAACAGGCTAAAGAATCGGAACCGGGAAACTTCCTGCTCAGTTTTGGGAGTGTGGAAAACGGTTTACCGAGATGTGCAACACACCTGCTTGTGAAACAGCATTAACTTTAAACTGTATCGCCATAGGTATTTTGACAATATTATAGGTAGGTACTGTTGGTCATATATCTATAGAAAAAAATCAGCTGTACCTATATATTCAATCAATATTTTCCAGGGGCCCGGGAACGATTTTAAAGTGTGTGTGTGTGTGTGTGTGTGTGTGTATGGGGGGGGGGGCGAAACCAAATATTTTGTTTTGGCAATCTTCTCACCTTTTGCACCTTTTCGTTGTCAAATTTTCCTCATTGGAAAACCGAAAACACGGTTCGAAACCTCATCAAAAATAACTTTGAAACTATTTCACATTTTTTTGTTCAGGTCAATATTGAGGTCGCCAGAGGTCATCGAAGGTCAGATTTTCCAGTTTTAGGACATCGCTCCAGAAACCCCCAAATATCTCGGGAACTATGATAGCTAGGAACACATGAGATAAAAAAACTATCGAAAGCTCTTGATATATTAAAGCATAACGTGTCATCAAATTTTATCTCAGCTTAATAGTTTGAAGCTCCAGAGGTCATCAAATGTCAAAAGGGCTATTTTTTGGCAAAACGTTTGCAAATAACTGTTTACCAAATACAGATACGGCAATGATGTTGATGACATCATGTTCGTCTCTTCAAAGCGCTTCGAATCACATTCATTTGGACCAGTTTAGGTCAACTTAAAACTTTCACCTCAGGTCAAGGTCAAGTGGCGTCCCAAGTAGGTCATGTTGCATTTTGGGAGACGTGTCTCGACGAGACAAACACATTTATGCCGGTTTCACTTCATTATATGCATTCTATCGAGAGTTATTAACACAAAAAGTGTTGGTGACCTCAGCTGACTTTGGCTGACCCTGTAGGGGTCACTGAACAAAAATTGAACCTGGATTATCAATAATAGCCTATGATAACATGATCCAGAAGGAATTGGACTGATATGCGTATCCTCGAAATAGGAAACATTTTAATATTTCCCCATCGAATGGGAGGTCACGAAATTGACCCAACCGGCGACCTTAGGTCACCGATATTCAAAATCTTAGATATTTTAATTGTAGGTACCTATGACCTTATGAAATGCTGTAAGTTTGAAACCGATCGGCCAAAAACTGTGGCTGTGGTACGACCGCAAACTTTTGTGGAGGTGTGGTCATGTGACCTGACCTCAGATGACCCGTGGTCAAGAATTGCACACAATGTGGATAATTGATGCCCGAACAGGTGTGTCAAAAAAACAGCGGCTGAAACGGCGGCGCTGTGCGCCGTGCGCCGTGTTCCGTTTTTGAAACGGTGGCGCTGTGCGCCGTGCGCCGTTTTTGAAACGGCAAAAACGGCGCGCCGCCGTTTTTTCGCTATCCTCGAAAAACCTTAGGGGGAGGGGTTTAGATGCCCTTAGGGGGGGGGCGTCTAAACGCCCCGCCCCGGACACGACGCGGGTTAACATACAAATCAAAGATTATGAAAAAGTGGTGGTCATGGCACCCCCCCCCCCCCCGTTTCCTTTGTAAACCCGCCTGTCGTCTGATAAAATAATCGTACCTGACGCCTGACGTTTTTTTAAATTTGACCAAGCCCACCAGTGTGGGCTGCACCGACCGCTTCATCACCGTATCACGGTAACCTACAACATTTACGATAACTCTTGTTTGCAATTGCCGCCCCGTCGGCAGAGACAGCGAGGACAGCTACAGGGCCGCACGCCAGTTTGACCACATCCGTAACGTTGACGTGGGACAAACTTATAAAGAAAATGCAGCAGATGTTTAACGCCGTCAGTGCAGCAGCGGATCCAGAACGGGAGTTGGGGAGAGGGGGGGACATTCCCAAAGTCTCAAATAATTGTGAAAACTCATCGGATTTCGCTTGCTTATGCATTGATAGCTGTTTTAAAGCAAACCGTCCTTAGTAAAAGTTGCTTAGATTTTCTTCTATATCAGGAAATGTGTCAATTTTGCGCCGATTTCAGGCGGTTTGGGGGGGGGGGGAATTTGCCCATTTTTCCCAACCGTAGATCCGCCACTGCATCAGTGTGTCATCTTAACGACGACGTGCCAAGCAGACAACTGCCGCCAAATGTACTGCTACCAAAGTTTTCCGTTATATCTCATAGATCATTAAATGGAAAAAGGAAAAGGAAGGAAAAAAAGGTATACGATGCTGCTATGAAGGCAAAGCTATATAATAATAATACTTGACATGCTATAAAAGAAAATACAAAAAAGAAAGTGACATAAGGAGGCTTTCATATTTGTATATAACTTTTTGTGAAGAAAATTGAAAGAGTGCATTTTTAGGGAAACTTCTGCTCGCCAAAGTTGGGGGGAACCGCTCCCCCTGCTAGTTAAAGCCATTTTTTTTAATTGCTAGTTAGAGCCCTGCTAATTAAAGCCAATATATTAACAGACATTGACATAACCTTACCTACTTACTATGTATACAAATGCAAAGTAGAGGGATTCGAACTTGAAGCTGAGTCATCCAGACACTGACCTTTCAAAACACCAATACAGCAGCATGAGTCATAACTCATAAGCGTTAGACGGTGCATGCACCGTCTTCTGCATTTGTGCAGTCAACTATCGTATTCAGAATGATATCTCTTCAGTTCTAACTCGGAACATCGATTTTACCACTACTGCTCAGTGCTCACAATGTGAAGTGTCTGAGAAGAAAACAAACCGGAAGGGTTTTGAATTCTGACCCGATAACAAAACTCCAAACACAGCCTGCCAGTCGCCCCGCAAAGACATGACTGTGTCAAAAAGGCTGTTTAGATCAACTGACATGAACGACAACACGACTCATTAACTGAGGCAGTCTCTTTACACATAACACACCGGCTCATAAAGCTTCAATATAATTAGCCCTCCCATGGCGACAAGTATGCACCAACCACCGGTGGACGCTCGTCGCCTCGCGGGCCTCCATTATCACGAGACCTGGCGTGTAAAGCGCCCATTAATGTTCCGTTCCCAGCCGGCAGCACCGAGACCTAATAGCCCACTGCCCGCCAAATCACCGCGAACGGCAGTGCAGTTCCTGATCTCAATCGCCCTGTTTGGGCCTGTCTTGACAAGGCTACCCCTCTAGCGCTGCGTGCTCACACCTGTCTCAGATAGGCGCACCTGACGCGGACCTGGTCCCGTCCCAGCCCTTCTCTGCCCCCCCCCCCCGTCCTCGTACCACCGCGGCCGGTCACCGGGCGGCGTCGGCTGGATGTAGGGCCCTCAGTCGCCCGCGGTGGGATGGAAGGGGAAGGTGAGGGGGGGGGGGGGGCGTCTATCGGACGCCGAAACCCGAGAGCGCGCAAACATCAGCGAGATCGGGTGCAGGACCGGCCGGGGCGAAGCGGCGCTCCCCGCTCCACTCGCGACCGAGGGTGACTGCCTGACGAGCGACGTGCGTTATTTATCGGCGGTAATCACAGAGGGCGCTGGTTTATTGGACTGAGGCGACGGCCGCCGGCAGGGAGGGGGTGGCCCGCTGCTGGCCAGTCCCCGGGCCTGACGCATGCCGAGAGGCGCCTCCGGCAGGGGAGGGCCGGGGTGCTGGGGGGGTACCGATACGGCCACCTGCACCGTCTGGGAGGAGCCCTGTCATCAGTCGTTCTGTATCACGGACGATACTAAAAGTTTTAGATGATCATTAGTCCTTCATTAGCTTACACAAAAACACATACCTATGATGATGATTAGGGTTGTAGGGCGCACCGACAACTTGCGGTCACTTGGCGCCCAAAAACACATACCTATGATGATGATTAGGGTTGTAGGGCGCACCGACAACTTGCGGTCACTTGGCGCCCAAAAACACATACCTATGATGATGATTAGGGTTGTAGGGCGCACCGACAACTTGCGGTCACTTGGCGTCCAAAAACACATACCTATGATGCTGATTAGGCTTGTAGGGCGCACTGACAACTTGCGGTTGCTTGGCGCCCAAAAAATACATACCCATTGATCTGTAATACCTTATATGGTACCTTGGTGGTACCCACTTGCTCCGCCTAAAGGGATTATACGGGTTTTCGTCCTGCAAGGAAATGCACTCTTTTGCAGTTGTATTAGCTTTACACACGTGTAAGACATATAACAGGGACCTCAATGCTCATTTAGTCTATTATTTCAGCAATTATCAGCGTTAAAACTTTGGCGTTTTTCGATACTTGTATCAGATAACGAGTACTTGATCGGCACTACTGTCGTGTCCACCACTCAGTGGCGGCGGATAGGGGGAGGGGGGAGGGGGAGGGGGAGGGGGGGGGGGGGAAGCTGCCCCCACTCAAGAAGTTGGGAGGGGGCGGAGGACAAACATATGATTTTGCCCCCACCCCCATCAATTCGTAAGAGGGGCCCTCCAAGAAGTTGGTTCGATTTTGTTTATGTTTGACCGAAATATTGACCCAGGGCCCCGATGTGTTCCAGCCAGCCTGAGGGGCCCTCTAAGACCGTCAGACGGCCTGAGGGGCCCTCAGAAGGCTTGGGACTTCAACATGGGACTGTCCGACGTTTTTTGCGACCATTTAGGGGCCCTGAAAAATATAGTGACCTAAATCCGAGGAGATACCATTTCGCGGCATTGTTATTATTATTATTAATATATTTTTTTTTTGTTGTTGTTGGGGGGGGGGGGGGGGGGGGCTTTGGCCGTGGGCCCTTTGACCGAGCCTCCCCCCAAAATAAATGTAAGAGGGGCACTCCAAGAAGTTGGTTCGATTGTTTTATGTTTGCCTGAAACAATGCCCCAGGGCCCCGATGTGCCCCCAGCCAGCCTGAGGGGCCATCTAAGGCCGACAGAAGGCCCTCAGTCGGCCTTAGGAGGACCCTCGGTAGGCCTGAGGGGGCCCTCAGAAGGCCTGAGACTTCAACATGGGCCTGTCCGACGTTTTCTTGCGACCATTTAGGGGCCCTGCAAAATATAGTGGCCTAAATCCGAGGAGATACTATTTCGCGGCAATTCTTTTTTTTTGTGGGGGGGGGGGGGCTTTGGCCATGGGAGGGGGCTATTTGACCGAGGGCCCCCCTGGGTTTCTTTGCCCCCTCTCCCATCCGAAAATACGATCCACCGCCAATGCCACCACTTTTATCTTATAATCAATTTGAGAGTTTTGAATTATCTGCAAGTCCTACACTGTACCACACAAGGATTATACAATGAAACACTTACGGGACTCTTTATTACTACACACTGTTCGTCAGGCACGTAGCCAGGATTTCGTCCGGGGGGGAGGGGGCGGCGCCTCGAAAGGGCCCCCTTCCCGAGCATTGAAAGGGCCCCCTTCCCAAGCTCTGAAAGGGCCAAACAAAACGGATGAAAAGGCAAGTTACAAGGATGGAGAATGCAGTATGACAGGTATGGCTGGGCCATACCAACTTTTAGAAGCTGGAGTTGGCAAACTGCAATATCAACTTTGGAACCAGCGACAACAATTTGGAATCAGTTATAACAACTTATAATTTTTTTAGGCTCAAGACCTGGAACTCTTAAATAAATTGCGCCGCGGAGCGGCGCGACAATTTTGAGTCTTATGCCCTGGATATGCATTCTCATCAATGCGTCGCATAGTGCGGACCTCTAAAAATGTTATTGTGCGTTTAAAAGTGCGGGCAAAAAGTGCTAAAACGAACTATTTTGCCAAATTATATAGGAAAGTAGCAACATAACACATAAATGCGCCGAGAAACGGCGCGATTGTTTCTAACCCGCGTATAATTGAATTTGTAGTTAAATTGCGCCGCGGAGCGGGGCGATTTTTTTTAGATGTATTCCCTGGACAACCGCATTCTAACTGTTGAAAAGCTCAGGCTCCCTTCAGATCGTCTAGGGGGTAGAGGCCCCTCCGACCTTTTCAACGCTCTTCCGACCTGTTCAGGGACTCATCTAGGATCCGCGAAAAGACATGATGTGGAGTGGGTGACATGTATTCAATACAAAGAGGACTTACTCCACAATATAAATATTAAAATCGGAGCTTTGGGGTCCTCTTTTGATTTAATCTTCATCTGGGATCTCTACGTGCTTTGGGCCCTTCCGGTCCGACCAGGGACTCCTCTGACCTTCCAAGAAGCCCCTCTTGTGTGTCAAGAGGGGGGTTAGAAAGTTTTGTTTTCTATGCCGCCACCCATGAACAGGTGACCAGGAGTGCCCCCGCCCTCTATCCCAACGACGCACATCACCTTACGTGAACACCAGAAAACAAAAGAGAAAATGTCGCGGCACTCCCAGCTATGAAATGGAATAATGAAATAAAAAAGCCAATGAAGAGAGGAGGGCGGTGGTGTGTTAGCTGTGGTAAAAAAGAAGGCAGAAAGTAGTCGCTGCTGAAATCAGCAAGCGACTGCCCCCAACTACGCCCCCTGGGAATAGTACATTCTCACATTTGCACATACATAACCAAGTCAGTAAGGATCACAAGGGTTTGTCTCACTGTCTGCTGCCCCGATCTCGTTGGTATCAAGAAAGGTTTGCCAGACAGTGAGACAGGATACACTTTCATTCATACAAAGGATGGGCAAGGCAGGTCCTGGTCTAGGCAAGCAGAAGGTCTTTGCTGGAACCCGGTGAGTCCTCCCAGCTAAGCAAAGCTTGTTGCTGTTCAGTCTCACCCAGATTCCAGCGCCAGTTAGTCGGGGTGGCTTACGCGAATGATATCAAATGAATTATACTTCAAGAATGTATACAAGAAATACAGGTATTTATATTGGTCAAAACCAATATATATTTCCATCTCTGATTTATTGTGTAACTATATTTAACTATAACTTACTTGTGCTATACCTTACAATAGCTATATAATATAAGGCTAATTATTTAATTATATAACTAATAATTATAACCTGTGAAGCTTGTGTAACTAAACTTTATTTGTTTTTAAGTTACAATGCTTCGAGGTATTTGATGACAATGCTTGCTGTGTTAGTATAAGTATTTGTTCAATGTGAGTATACGATAGTATGAATGATGCACGCAGTGTTATTATGATACACACACACACACACACACACACACACACACACACACACACACACACACACACACACACACACACACACGCACACACGCACGCACGCACGCACGCACGCACGCACGCACGCGCGCACGCGCACGCGCACGCGCACGCGCACGCGCACGCGCACGCGCACGCGCACGCACACGCACACGCACACGCACACGCACACGCACACGCACACGCACACGCACACGCACACGCACACGCACACACACACACACACACACACACACACACACACACACACACACACACACACACACACACACACACACACACACACACATATATATATATATATACACATATACATATATATATATATATATATATATATATATATATATATATATATATATATATATATATATATATATATATATATATATATATATATATATATATATATATATATATATATATATATATATATATATATATATATATATATATATATATATATATATATATATATATATATATATATATATATATATATATATATATATATATATATATATATATATGTATATATATATATATATATATATATATATCTGGGTGAGACTGAACAGCAACAAGCTTTGCTTAGCTGGGAGGACTCACCGGGTTCCAGCAAAGACCTTATATATATATATATATATATATATATATATATATATATATATATATATATATATATATATATATATATATATATATATATATATATATATATATGTATACACACACACTTATGCATACATATACATACATACATACCACATATGTGCTTAGTCATGAATTCTACATGTTATGCTACAGAATGCAATCATTGCTAAATGTAAGATTGCAGGAAGTATTTTTTGGTGACTTGCTTAATGATATGTTTCGAGGAAGGAACATCACATATTAAAGGAAACAGGGGGGTTATGATATAATTCCATAGGCGGGGTCCCTGCCATCTTAAAGTTTATATGAGAAAGGTTCAATTACATGTTGAATAGTTCTGGTATCGGTTTCTCGTTGCTCCTTTATATTTAAAAGTAGATATAATCTTGTTGGCAATGTTCCTTGAATCTTTTTGTGGATTACAAGTATTTGTAGCTTGGCTATATATACTTTCAGTAATTTGAGGTCTTTGAATAGTGGACCAGCATGAGCAAGTCTATTGCTACTGGTTATAATTCGCACAGTTTTTTTTTTGCAAAATTTATATTCTGTTTATATATGTGGGAAAAGTATTACCCCAGACAATGCAACAGTAATTTATATATGGCAATATAAGAGAGTTGTAGAGCAAAAGTAATGGTTTCCGCCCAAGTACGAACTTAGAGCGGTAGATAATCCCTATGTTTCGGCCAATGATGCTTGCAAGGTGATTTATATGATAGCGCCAAGAGAGTTTGTTGTCTATGTATACACCAAGATATTTAACTACATCAACAAATTTGATATTCTTACCATTTATAACAACATCCACATTTGTGATTTTACTTGAGTTGCTATAGAGTTGGCAAAAAGTTTTATCAGTATTCAAGGAGAGCTTATTCATGTTTAACCACTTACTTATTTTGGGCAGCTCTTCATTAATTATTGATTGTAGGTGTGTTGCATTGTTGCTTTCAAAGAAAAGAGCGGTGTCGTCCGCATAGAGTAAGCAAGTGGCATTATTGAAAGTGTTTGGAAGGTCATTCATATATATGATGAATAGTAATGGTCCTAGGATGAAACCTTGTGGTACTCCAATATTAATATGGCGTAGTTCGGAAGTATTTTCATTAACTATTACACATTGTTTGCGTTCTGTTAAGTATGATGTAATCAACCTCAGGGCTGTACTTGTTACACCATATTTTTTAAGTTTTGCTATAAGTATGTTCGAATTAACTGTATCAAAGGCCTTTCGAAGGTCCAAATAGATGCCACATGTTGCATTTCCTGTTTCAAAGGCCTTTGCAATCTTTTCTTGCAACAACACGAGTGGGATGTATGTAGATAGGCCTTTCTGAAACCAAATTGAGAATTGCTTATGAGATTATTCATAGTTAGAAAGTTAGTAAGTCTGATATATATTACCTTCTCAAGAATTTTGGAAATATATGGAAGTATTCTAATTGGTCTGTAGTTGTTAAACATCTGTTTTGCATTTGCTTTATATATTGGTTTGATCATGGCAATCTTTAGTTGTTTAGGAAAAACACCGTTACTTAAACATATATTTACTAGATGGGTTAACTGATTGATGATGCTGATATATGTTCCTTTGAATATTTTGGCATTTATTCCGTCGATCCCTGCCCCAACATTTTTCAAGTTAGTTATAATGGATTTTAGTTCATCTACACTAATGGCCTCAAAATCAACGAGTGGTGAGTCTGCAACTTTTGTAATATTAATGACAGGGTCTTCCTCTGTGGCTCTGTAGGAGGAATTTTCTCTTGTAGTTTTTCACCAATAGATGTGAAAAAGTTGTTGAATTCGTTTGTAATTTTTTGGGGGTCTTTTATCTCCTCGCCTAGCATTCCTTGGAAGCATGATGGGAACTGAAACTCTTGGGTTTTGCCCTTACTTACGCTTTTTATTATGTCCCATATTTTACGAGGATTTTCTTTATGCTTCTCAAGTTCCGTTTCAATGAACTTACGTTTGGCTGCTCTTATGATATTGTTTAATACGTTTCTATAGTTTCTATATTTGCTTTCGTTTTGTTCAGTTGGATATATGCATTTGACGGCAAAAAGCTCATGGCTTATGGATAACTCATGGTTAATGGATGAGAGAATCGCTGGGGTGATCCAGGGATTTACTGGGGTCGACTTTCGATTTTGTTTGATTTTAAAGCTAAATTTTTCAATCCCGTCTGTGTATGCCTGCAGTAATTGACTACAGGCCAGTTCAGGGTCTGATATGTTTGTGAATTCCGCCAAGGATTCTACCAAGTGATTTTTTAAGTCATTTATTTTCCTAAAGTTAAATATTGTACGACGTTCTATTGACTTAGTGACAGGTTTTGAGACTGGAGTGTTACATGTAATATATACTGGAAAATGATCTGAACAGTCATCAAAAATTATGTGGGATCTATCAATCAAGTCAATATTATTGGAGAATATGTTATCAATAAGTGACCATCTATTTTCTGCTAGTCTGGTGGTCTTACAGATTGTAGGTAGGAAGCCATATACAAGGAAAATACTGAGAAAATCTTGAACAATATTGTCCTCGTCCGCTTTGAAAAGATCGAAGTTGAAATCACCACAGATAATTACTGTGGCGTTCCTTGATGTAATGTTTTTTAAACAGATCTCCATTTCAGTCAGGGAAATGGCGGGATTCAGTTTGGGTGGTCGATAGACCTGGCCCACTATGAATTTAAGTTTGGGGTTTACTCTGCATTCAACAAAAATCGATTCTGTGCAAGTCAGATTATTGCCAGTTATAAGTTCTGTTTCAATATTATTCTTTATAAATATAGCCACACCCCCACCTTGGGAACCATCCCTACTCTGAAAGAAAGATTTGTAACCCTCAAGGCATCTTGTCGATTCAATGTCATGAGTTAGCCTAGTTTCGGACACATATGATGGACCAGTCTATATTTGATCTTTGTATAAATAGTTGAAATTCCTCAAATTTTTCAGCAGAATACATCGACCTACAGTTTACATGGAGAATATGAATTGCAGGATTACTTTCAGTGTGTGTTGTGTTATCTCCCAATGAATTATAGCTGCAGTTATTCAATAGGTTTTCATATTTTTCGTCTTTCACTTCTACATTGGTTCCTATATTTACGATAGGTTTGAAAACTTTGTTTTCAAGCTCTATGGGATGTTTATAGCCAGCAACTAGGGGCATTGCTGTATTGACGCATAGTTCTGAACGAGAAAATATCTACGCTTCTTTGCGTAGGTGCCTTTTCTCCTACTATCTAACGGGAAGCTCAAGAGCAATCAACATTCAATTTTGGATAGGTATTGAATGTTTGACTATTCTCTGAAGGGCTATATTTATGAACAAAGGATATTATTAAGCATGTTTAGATTAGGTGTGTTGTAAGTGAACGTCCAATAATGGACACAAAGTTGGGGGAGCGGTTAGAAAAAAGCCCATTCGGCCTGTTCAGAGGTCCTTCCGACCTGGCCAGGGACTGCACTGGCTGCTTTGTCGCCCTGCCGACATGCCTAGGGGCTCCTCCGACCTGCCCAGTAGGCATGGTCGTCAGCAGGGTGGAAATACAAAATTCCGGATTTCGAAAATTGCGAGGGTGGATTAGTATGTAGTAAGCAATTCTGTACAACTTCTTCGGTTTTTTTATTTTATTAATTCCTAACTACCTTAAATTCATTTTTCGGCAACATGTTCGGGCGGCCATTAGCCCGCCATTGACGGGGGGGGGGGGGGGCGTTTAACGACCCCTGATTAATTTTCGCAATAGCTGAAAAACTAATAGCGCTATCAACGTAAAACAACGTATTCAGGGGGCCCCTGAACACGTCGACGTGTTCAGGGTGCCCCCTGACCCGTTCATGGGGCCCTTTCGGTCTGGTGAGGGGCCCCTCTGGCAAGCAACAGGGCTCTTTTGAACGTCCAAGGGGCCCTCTGGTCTTTCAGAGAGGGCCCAGATGGCCCTAAAGGATCTCTGAAGTGCTCTAAACTCTCAAAAGACCACGTTTCGCGTGGTAAAGAGCCCCTTTCGGCGCGCCGAAAAGGGCCCCTGGTCTCCATGGGAGCCGCACCCCCCCCCCTTGGCTACGTGCCTGCTGTTCGTTCAGGTTTTGTTTTGTTTTTGTGGTTTTCTTATTTCTGACCTTTAGCGTTGAAAATTTGGTGGTGGCGTATTAATTTTTGGGCATGAAAATTCATGAAAAATTCCTATTTTAGGAGGAAAACTAGGTAACTGCTGCTGTCGTTGGCATAAAACAAGTTTATTTTGTCAAATATTGCTTATTTTACCGGAAATATGCCATAAGTGAGGTGTTTTTATTAGCATAAAAGAGATGACTGGCTCTGCCTCAGCCGGTCCTGCAGAAAATACGCGATGACATCACCGCGCACTTTGAAATGTCCTTACGTGCAGAAGAGGTCATTTCCAGAAAAAAAATGTGGCTACCGTGGGACTTCTACCACCTTGATAGGCACGTTTTACAATCTACAATGTAACTTAATTATTCTGGGAAAAACCCGTATGATCCCTTTAACACCTACCTCTAAATTGTTCAGATCGCGCTGGGATAATTGCCATGAAAAATTGTATAGTTGTTTACTGAAATGTGCGACAAATCACCCAGTGCGCTTCAGTTCCCACAAGTAGACACGGCGAAAGATAACGGGTTGGTGTCGGCAGTCACAGCGAACGGGAAAATGTTCTTAAAATATTGACTGGGCCATGACGTTTTGTGTATCCATGGATGTCATTCTAGCCAAGGAGCGCATTAATCGATGCGGCCCCGATAAATTGCTCCAAGGTTTCTACCAGCGTTATAAAAGCGGCACCAAGCGGCACTGTCATTTCACATCGACATTTATTTTCTTAATCAGTGCTACTTTGAAACCAGTAAAACGTCTTTTTGGGCGATGACCGAGCGAGCGCGATCTGGTAAAGCTAAAACAGGTTTGAAATATGACATGGTACGGGAGCACACGTGGTAGTAACACATAGTCCTTTTAGTCCTTTTAGTCCTTTTAGTCCTCCATAAAAATTGCCAGGCCTCCATACATGCCAACATAAAAATTAAATTGTATTCAATTATGCATGATCTCCTTTATCGAATCCGCCAAGAGGGACTACGTCCTGAGCGCTGCATGCTTCAGCGTATACAAAATTAATGCTCAGATTAGTACTGTCATTTTTGATCAATAATGATTTGTGTTCATTTCGACGTTTGCGTGTGCCACGCGATGTGGTACCACCCCTATCAGAACGCACCATACCAAAATCAACATTGATTTGATGGTCCTATCCAATGGTGAAAACCCGATCTCAATCGGAGCAGTGGTTGCAATGTTATTAGCTTCCGAAAAGCGTCTGCATGGCCGGTTCGGGCCGGTTCATAAAGACATAAAGACATACACGAATAGTTCAACAAAGAGCCTCAGGGGCCCATACTAAGTTGCACAACATACATACATCGCCATACATACAATTGCACACATACATACATCAACAATCAACATGCATAATCAAACACACATAAATCGCCTCGTAGGGCAGCATTCAAGATACATATCATCTCCATACACGTATTTGACATACACACACCTATATCCCCCCCCCTCCCATTACTAGGCAGACTCATTTCAATTTCCTTTCGTATTGCATATTTCTAAAAAGAAACCTATTACCTAATCCCATGAATATTTGTAAACTAAACCCTTTCCTGCATAATATTCATCTAGCCTATTTTTAAAAGAAACTAAGGTTGATGCGCTAGCTACATCCCCTGGTAAATTATTCCAATGTCCCACAACCCTTTTACCAAAAAAAGATTGTCGTAACCTAGTCCTATTTTGTTTAATAATGAGTGTATGCTGATGACATCTACCTCGATTTTCCTCATTAAATTCAAACATGCCCTTTAAATATCCCATATGTTGACCATTTACAAATGTAAAAATTTCAATGAGATCCCCCATCAGCCTTCTGTATTTAAGTGAGAACATATCCAATTTCTTTAGTATATCCTCATACTGCATTTTACTAAGACTCTTAACCATTTTTGTGGCTCTTTTTGTACTCTTTCTAATAACCAGCTATTTCTCTCATACGTCGGAGACCAGGCTTGCACACAGTACTCTAGATGCGGTCTAACATATGCATAATACAGTTTTGTAATCACCTCTTCACTTTTGTAAGAAACATTCCTGTTAATAGCCCCAAACATTCTGAGTGCCTTTTTTCTGGCTTCGATGATCTGGTCTGATGCTGATAGTGTACTGTTTACCATTACGCCTAGATATTCAATTTCCTTTTCCCTTTCAATTTGTGTCAACTCCTGTCCGCGCATTTCATACATATTTCTACTGTTCACATGGCCCACATGCATAATCTTACATTTGCTGAAATTGAATTTCATCTGCCATGTATCTGACCACTACTTATCAGTAGAGACTGACCATAGGGAGATGCAAAAAAGTGGGAGACTGTGCGCCGTGCGGGAGACGATGCCGACTGTATTGTGACTGTGTGCCGGTTAGCACTGTTTGCTTGGTTTGGTTGGTGGTTGCCGAGTTCCTGTTTTGTGTTAAGGTGTTTTGATGGGTTATTGTTTGTGCTGATTTGTGATGTTTCGTTATGTGCTATGTGCTTGTTATGTGATTTGTGCTTCAGAGGTGAAAATACACTAGCCCTTAAGTGGGACAAACTGGAGAAAAAAAATGTATCTGACCACTCAACTAGCTTATCCAGATCCGATTGTAAAACAGCCTGGTCGTGTTTCCCCTCAATAACCCTAAAAACTTTAAGATCGTCTGCAAATCTTAAGACTTTGCTAGCTACACCATTCTCGATTGTATTGATAAATATTAAAAACAGCAATGGGCCCAGGACTGAACCTTGTGGGACCCCACTGAACACATCCCTCCAATCTGATTTGCAACCATTTAGTAAAACTCTGCTGGCGTCCTGAAAGTAAAAATTCTATCCAATCCAGTATCTTGCCATTGATCCCATGACTTTTCAGTTGCAAACACAGTCTTTTATGTGGAACTTTATCAAATGCTTTACTAAAATAAAGATATGATATATCAAGCTGTTTGCCCTGAGCAAAGCTGTCAGTTGCAACATCAAAAAACTCTAGAAGATTAGTCAAACAAGAACGACCCTTCCTAAAGCCATGCTGTGAGTCCCTGATGAGTTCATTCTCATCCAGGAATTCAACAATTTTGTCTTTTATGATTGATTCTAGTACTTTGCAGACTAAAGAGGTAGGACTAATAAGTAATAGGTCTGTAATTTTCTACTTTACTCTTATCCCCCTTTTTAAATATAGGAACTACATTTGCTCTTTTCCAATCATGTGGAATTTTGGCCTCTGTGAGTGATCTGGAAAATATGATGGCCAATGAAAATTATATCTCTCTTTCACATTCATTTAAAACCCTAGCATATATTTCGTCTGGCCCCTCTGCCTTATTTGGTTTTACCTTTTTTAGATACGTCCTAACTAAATCACTGCTTATGTTACCCAGCTCTCCCAGAGTTGCTTCAGTTACTGGCTGGGGATGAAGTAATGCAATACCACTTTGGTCCCCGATAGTAAAAAGAGATTTAAACTGATTGCTAAGTAATTCCTCTATTTCACTGTCCTTGCTTACTGTCACATTATTTGCCTTAAGTGGGCCAATGCTTTTTGAAACGCTACTTATTTTGTAAAAACTAAAAAAAACTTCTTACTGTCAGCATTGCAATGTCTCGCTAAGTCTAATTCCTTAGCTCTTTTAGCTGCTCTGACCTTTTTCTTAACTTCATCCCTACCTTTCCGGTAAATTCTCTGATTAGACTTTAGTGGTGATTCCTTCAAAATCTTAAAAACAGCTTTTTTGGTTTGAATCGCCCTTCTAACCTCCGGGGTAAGCCAAGCAGGTTTGTTATTTTATTTGGGTTGGGGTCGGGTCGGTTCGGGACTCGGGTCGGTTCGGGTCGGGTCGGGTCGGGTCGGGTCGGGTCGGGTCGGGTCGGGTCGGGTCGGGTCGGGTCGGGTCGCGTCGGGTCGGGTCGGGTCGGGTCGGGTCGGGTCGGGTCGGGTCGGGTCGGGTCGGGTCGGTTGGGTTGGTTGGGTCGGTTCGGGTCGGTTCGGGCCGGGTCAAATGTAAGTTTGTCTAGTAAGTTGACGAGAAACCTCACGGGCGCTTCGCGCCTGCTCGGTTATTAAAATAATGATTTATTACCGAGCGGGCGCGAAGTGCCCGTGAGGTTTCTCGTCAACTTACTTACAACTTACGACAAATTTACATTTAATCCAGCCCGACCTGGCCCGACACGGCCGTACAGACGCTTTTCGGAAGCTAATAACTTTGCAACCACTGATCTGATTGAGATCGGGTTTTCACCATTAGATAGGACCATCAAATCAATTTTGTTTTTTGTATGGTGCGTTCTGATAGGGGTGGCACCACAGCACGTGGCACGAGCAAAAGTAGGGCAGGTCAAATCACCGATGTTAGAGGAAAATCGCGCCTAATAATAAAATCGCTTCATGAAACTGGATCACATTCGGTGTACGCTAAGAGCCAATGATGCCCCATATGTTGCATGCCTAATTTAAACTTAAGACGTGAGCGCACGCCGCGCGTGCTCCACAGTATTTCAGAGCTCGGAAACTACTGGACTTATCGAGGTGAAAATTTGCATACATGCGTAGGGAAGGCTGTCAGGAGGTTTGCGCTTGGCGGAATTTTTGAGTCACTGTGCACGTGTTCACAGCGCAGTGCGCACGGGCGGACCACTATTTGCTATCTCTGAAACTATCTGCCCGATTCAGCTGAACCTTCATATGCATACAGGCGCAGATATCAGGCGCAGATCCAGGATTTCGGGCAGGGGGGAGGGGGGGACCATACAAAAAGTTGCGCCCTACGGGCGCGTTTGTATGGCGTGACATGGGCGCGATCCAGGCTCGGGGTGGGGGGGGGGGGGGTAGTGCCCCCTGGATCCAGGCCCTGAGTATAACCACGGTAAAACTATTGAACGTTTTACTCATCATTGGGACACAGTCAATGCGCACGTAAGCTACCGTACCGTTTCATATTTCAAACCTGTTCTAGCTTTACCAGAGCGCGCCTGCTCGGTCATCGCCCAAAAAGGCGTTTTTACTGGTCAAATATCTTATGTTTTTATTATTTTTGTGATTCAAATATAAGCTAGAGGTGTATGCCTTAT
>JAXIVJ010004867.1:77500-78902 GCA_036785665.1 Chirona hameri
CTAGGGGCCCATTCGGCATGTTCAGGGACCCTTCTGACCCACCTAGGGGCCCTTTCGGTATGGTCAGGGGCCCCTCTGACCTGCACAGGGGCCCTTTTAACTTCCCAGGGGCCCTCTGGTCTGTCCAGGGGCCCTCCAACCTGCTCAGGGGCCCTTATGACCTGGAAAGGGACTGCGCTGACCGCTTTGTCGCCCTGCCGACATGCTCAGGGGCCTCTCGACCTGCTCAGGGGCCCCTCTGTGCTAGCTAGGGGCCCATTCGACGTGTTCAGGGGCCCTCTGACCCACTCAGGGGCCCTTTCGGTCTGGCCAGGGGCCCCTCTGACATGCGCAGGGCTCTTTTGAACGTCCAACGGACCCTCTGGTCTTTCAGAGAGGGCTCTGGTGGCCCTAAAGTCCTCTAAAGTCTCTAAAGACCACGCTTCGCGCAGTTAAAGGGAGTGTGCCTACTGTTTTGGAATGTCAAAAATATTTTTCATACGGTAAGTAGCTGTTGGTTTGATTGTTGTATATGATGAAATTCACATCTGGAGCCCCTTCAGTTGAATTTCGCTTATATTGTTTTTTTGTTTATATTTGTTTCGATATCTATAAAACGATCGCCACTATGGTGATGCTATGCAAAACGGCGCACATAAGACAATACAATTACGGTCACATCATGCAAGATAGAAAGCCGAGTCTTGCACAGCACGTTCTTGCCACTGTGAACTTTATTATGTGCAAGTTTCGTAGCTCTAAATTGATATCTTCTTAAAAAAATGGCCATCGGCCATCATCGAAATGGCCATCATCGAAAAACATGATGGCCGTCCAGTTTCTGTTCGGCTGCTGCTATCAGCGTGCACGGGCTGTTTTGTTGAATTGCTATTGGCCGGCGCTAACAATATGCTAGTAGTTTAATCGATAGTTGCAGTGCTTCTAGTAGCGGAAGCCCTCTGGAGTCTACCCGATAACTTTTTGCTCCCAAGCAAATTCCTGGAGTCTTTGAATATCTCAGCAACTAGGGTGAATCTGGAGAAATGAAGTATTGGTTCAATTCAGAAATTTGTGTTCTATAGACCAGTGTCAATAACCCCAACTAAGCGATGTGAGTAGGCACACTCCCTTTAAGAACCCATGATACCGCGCTTCGCGCGGTTTCGTCGGCCCTTTTCGGCGCGCTGCGCGCGCCGTAAGGGGTGGGGGGCGGCCTTAAGGCCGTCCCCACCCACCCCCCTTGACTACGTGCCTGGCTGGGTCACGTCACGACACTGGTAGACTGCCCGGCACGCGGCCGTGGGGCTGGGGTGCGCTACGGTGCTGGTGACTCAGACCAGAGTATGACGTCACCACGTGGCGTGACCGCGCCGCACACGTACAGCATGACGGCCAGAGCAGCGGTCAGCTGAGCGCGTGGGGG
>JAXIVJ010004868.1:0-15000 GCA_036785665.1 Chirona hameri
CACAGGTATATATGACTCGGCATCATTTAGATGGGAGATATTGCCCTTTGAAAATTAGAGTTTTGCATGACATTACAAAGTTACCCGAGGCTGTATCTCGAAAACCATTCGACGGACGGAGGTGAAAATTTCACAGCGTGCATCTACGGCCCAGACAACCCCCGGCGCGTACTTGTATCGAAATCTGAGATATAGGGTGTTATGGCTCGGTCGATCTGACATGAAATGCCCCCCAGCCTACCTGAAACAAGACCACCTACCTGAGTGGAGCGGCCGCCGAACGTGCGACAGGCCGGCCAAGATGCGACTACTGCCACCGACTGCAGCCTGTTGACCACCAACCTCCAGCCGGGGAATCAAAACTACCACCACCACCACCACCACCAGACAGCAGCTCCACGGCTACGGCTACCACTACCACCACCACTACCACCACCACTACCACCATCAGCAGCAGGAGCAGCAGGAGCAGCCGACTCACCTGCCGAGTTGCCCTCCTTCATCTTCTTCAACAGACGCGCCTCCCTGTTCTTGCCTTCGAGAATCTTCTCCCGGCGGGTCTCTCGCTCAAACATCTGCCCAGTCAGCCAGACAGACGGAGTAGGGGCCGGTCAAACAGGCTGACGGGGCTCACCGTCTGCCAGGTATGACAGGCTGACCGTCTCCCCTGTATGCGCGCTCATGGCACTAATGCATTGGCTAGTGATATTTTATACCATAAGAGTGAGAGTTAAGAGTTTATACCGGCGTACCAATGACGCTGACCGATCGCATATATATATATATATATATATATATATATATATATATATATATATATATATATATATATATATATATATATATATATATCTGATGGACATCCGATGCGACGGCATTGCGCACAACTTACCGAAATTACCGAAATGCCGAAATTCGTAAACTCGCGGGGGAAATGAGGTCATGACATATGACCCCTGTTGACTCCCCAAGGAGTTTCAGTTGCCACGCGAAATTTGGGATGCATATTACCAACTGCATGCACAAACTTTTGTGTAAGTTAAAAATAAAATCGAAGCGGGCAAACATGGTTTGACCTTGACCTGAATTCAAGGTTATCATGTCAAATTGTCAAATTTTGGTCTTTGGGGGGTATTTTTTTATGCCATTTTATTCTTTGTTTCTTCCTCTCTTTAATGATATATAGTTTTGTCCTGATATCGATGTTTATCTTGGAGATACAATTACAAACGTAGTTTAATTTTTGACCTTGACCTGAATGTTCGCTAACCTGTATCTAGTGACCCCGTAACCTGAGGACCATACAAATGCAAGGAACGAAATCAGCGCTCAGAATAACCCCATACACTATTTTGAAGCAAAATCGGAGGGGTTGTAGTATACATTTTCACCCGTCTTGGCATTGGCCATATATGACCAGCAGGCTTGGCTGATCGGTGCACCACACAGCATAGCCTAAATCGGTTGCGATCGACCACGGCACATGTACCGCATATTATATGCTAAATGCATTGTTTTACATACGGAGTAGAGCTGCCACTTTTCAGGCCTGAGACTACCCGCGCCGCGCCGCAAACACTGTTCAACTACCCACCACTACCCACGTGCTAAAATAAGCTGTCAACTACCCACAACTACCCTCAACATAAATTGTACTATTTTGGGAATGAAGAAAATGAAAGAAAACAACTTTAAATCATGCAAATTCATGCAATAAACTTGAATGATATTGCTGAAATGAAAGCGCAGTCACTGAAATAAGGTTTAACACTTTCCTTTTTTGAAAAGTTGAAAATTCTGCTACCCGCAAACTACCCACTTCAGCCAAATGATTGCTTGTGCTACCCACAACTACCCACGTGGGTAGTAAGTACCCACGTCTCGTGGGCAAGCGAGTAGTAAAGTGGCACCTCTAATACGGAGTGAGCCGGGCACGTCCGATAGCCAGCTAGCTCAGACTCCGACTCTGCATTCAGGCCCAGCTCGTGCGCCGTGCCCGAATCGTGCCTGTTTTGGAAACCCTAGTGCCGATACTTCACCGTCTACATGTTGACCAGTGCTATTATTTGGCAAAATGCGCGACCCATTATTTTAAAAGGATTATACGGGTTTCCATCCTGAAAGGAAATGCACTCTTTTGCAGTTGTATGAGCTTTAAACACGTTTAAGATAAATCTCAGAGACCTCAAAGCTCATTTAGTCCATTATTTCAGCAATTATCAGCGTTAAAACTTTGACGTTTTTCGAAACTTGTATCAGACGAGTACTTGATCAGCAATACTGTCCACCACCTTTATCTTAGAATCTGCAGCAATCAGTTGTAGAGTTTTGAATTATCTGAAAGTCCTACACTGGATCACAAAATGATTATGCAATCAAAACTTACGGGACTATTACTGCACCGACTGTTCGGGTTCAGGTTTTGTGGTTCTCTGATCTCTGGCCTGTAGTGTCGAGAATTTGGTGGTGTTTGGTGGTTTGAGAATTTGGTGGTGGCTTATTTTAATTTTGGCATGAAAATTCACGAAAAATATAGTTTTATGGGAAAAACTAGATACTGCTGCTAATCGTTGGAACAAAACAAGTTTATTTTTTCTCTCAAATATTGCTTATTTTACCGGAAATATCCCATAACTGAGGTGTTATAAAAGCTAATAAAAGCATAAAATAGATGAAGATGACTGGCTCTGCCTCAGCCGGTCCTGCATAAAGTACGCGGTGGCATCACCGCGCACTTCGAAATGTCCTTACGTGCAGAATAAAAATGTGTCTACCGTGGGACTTCGACCACCTTTATTAGTACGTTTTACTATGTAACCCAATTATTCTGGGAAAACCCGTATAATCCCTTTAAAGGAAACCAGTCACTTTGCCAAATCGCTATGAATGTGCTAAATGCTAATGAGGGGTATTCGTACCTGAAAATGTTAAATATGGCATTGGTTTGGTTAAATTTTCAAGATAAAACAAACAATTTTTCAAAAGCAATATATTTCGAAAACATAGAGTCGCATATTCAGTTTAGATAGCGAGAAGCGGCGCGGATTTCAAAAGTGGTGCATATTGTTATGATTGTGTGCTTCGAAAGAAGATGTAAAAGACTCGGAACTAATGTAAACATAATTATTTATAGAAGTAGTACATTATTGAAGTAGTATATTAGTAGTAGTAAGTACAAATGTAATAATTATCCTATAATTGTTTACATAACTAGCTAGCATAGTAATTATTGTCAATGGCGAAGGGTTCGCTCGCTGGTCCAGTAATGCTGCTTTTAACACATGCTACCATATGAAGTTTTTCATATTAAGACAAAGAGCCATATGAAGACAAAGAGCCATATATATATATGAAGTTTACCATATGAAGACAAAGAGCCAACATTTTCGACAACGCACCACTTCACTAGGATAAAACATCAACAATATTCGGCAGGAGAGTTCTTTGAACCAAACGGAGCATGTGCAAGTTATATCTCGACATGACATTTAAAACTGCTGTCTCAGTTTAAAATCCCATCATAGAAGTGACTGATTTCCTTTAAACAATAGAGTAAAGGTAGGTAACTTCGTGAAAACACTAACTTCGTGATTTGCGATATCGCATATTTCTAAACACGTGTTGTCGCTATCATCGCCCCTTTGCGGTAGAATACAGGCCACACAAGCAGGATATGTAGTTTGTTTGGAATTCCTACTTTAGTCTGGTTTTGTAATAGCTCAAAATACCTCCAGTTTGAGGGCGACAGCGATCTTCATGGCCGTGCTGCTGCCTGTGTCCATGAGGGGTTCATTGCTGCCAGACATGTTTGTGCCGCCATTCTACATTTTTGCAAAACTTTCCATTTTTGCTGTTCTCTCGGTTCCTAACTTCGTGATATCCGAATACAGCTTTAACCGTATGGAACAGCGGGCATGTGTCGGGGGGCAGGGCGGCATGTGTCGGGGGAGGGAGACAGGGCGGCATGTGTCGGGGGGGGGGGGGGGGGAGACAGGGCGGCATGTGTCGGGGGAGGGAGACAGGGCGGCATGTGTCGGGGGAGGGAGACAGGGCGGCATGTGTCGGGGGAGGGAGACAGGGCGGCATGTGTCGGGGGAGGGAGACAGGGCGGCATGTGTCGGGGGAGGGAGACAGGGCGGCATGTGTCGGGGGAGGGAGACAGGGCGGCACGTGTCGGAGGGGGGGGGGGGGGGGGGGAGACAGGGCGGCATGTGTCGGGGGAGGGAGACCGGGCGGCATGTGTCGGGGGAGGGAGACAGGGCGGCATGTGTCGGGGGAGGGAGACCGGGCGGCATGTGTCGGGGGAGGGAGACAGGGCGGCATGTGTCGGGGGAGGGAGACCGGGCGGCATGTGTCGGGGAGGGAGACCGGGCGGCATGTGTCGGGGGAGGGAGACCGGGCGGCACGTACCGCCGTCAGCACCAGCCGGTCGTTTTTGCCGGAGTTGACCAGGCTGTCGGAGAGCTCCAGCAGCGTGATCTGTCCGTCAGCGCTGCCAGCCGACAGCAGGGCCCCCGCCTCCTGAACACACAGCGTCTCCAGACGGCTGTCACCCACCTATCAGACACAGGTCACGTCACGTCAGGTCACGTCATGTCACGTCATGTCACGTCAGGTCACGTCATGTCACGTCAGGTCATGCCAGGTCACGTCACGTCACGTCAGGTCACGTCATGTCAGGTCACGTCATGTCAGGTCACGTCATGTCAGGTCACGTCATGTCAGGTCACGTCACGTCAGGTCACGTCGTCAGGTCATGTCAGGTCACGTCACGTCAGGTCACATCACGTCAGGTCAATAATGAGATATCTCGCAGAGCAGTGTCTATCTTTTGAGGACTCGATCAATGTAGTAGGGAAGAAATGAGCATGTCTGTTGAAACAAGATTATATATAGGTACATACTACATAAGTTCCACCTAGATGGGACATGGACCATCGGTGGCCATTGACCACCAATGGTATCAACTCGACATCGGATACATAAAGTTACCCGATAAATGACTTCCAATAGCATATACACAACACACGATCAAGACAGCGGCAGCGCCTCCACAGCGCCTCAATGGCTACGTCCTGCTATCGCCATAGCCACACAGCGGCAGTTCGATTGACCTGTATGGTGAGCACGGGCAGCCGCTGCTGGTACAGCACGTCCCACACGTCCACGGTGCCATCCGCCTTGCTGGTGAAGAACACCGACGGCCGGCTGGGACTCCAGGAGCCGCCCGTCAGCCGCACCTCCCCGGGACTGCGGACACACACAGCACACACAGCACACACAGCACACGGCTCAGTCACACAGCACACACAGCACACGGCTCAGTCACACAGCACACACAGCACACGGCTCAGTCACACAGCACACACAGCACACGGCTCAGTCACACAGCACACACAGCACACGGCTCAGTCACACAGCACACACAGCACAGTCACTACCCTGCTCCAGGAGCCGCCCGTCAGCCACACCTCCCCGGGACGCGAATTTCCGAACTCTGAATCTGTACTCGAACTCTTGGGTCTTGGGATATTTGCGTATGGTTTTGAGAAATTCGGCATCGACACAATTCGGCATCTCCGGACAACGGCTACCAAGGCCCTATAACTTAATTATAAATCATAATTTATATATAATTTATATATCCTATTGCTGAGACGGATACCCGACAGAAAGCGTCGGGAATCGTCACGCATGGGACTGCTCTTATCTTATCCGTTCTTTTTTTACTTTTCAGCGGCATTTCGCATTGCAATATTTTTTTTAAATAAATAATATGGACGTAAATAAGACCTAATGTTGAACTGATTAAACGGAAACTAACAATCAATGCTCAGGGAGCGAACTGTGATTTGGCCGACGATATGGCGACTGACAGCGGCGCAAAGGTGACTGCGGCAGCAAGAGTAAGAGCAGCTGAATGGAATTACCGAATTACTTCGTCGGAGACGTTCAGAGCTACTAGTGAGTAGTGGGTTTGATAACGTGTTACAAAGTCATGGGCTGTGGTGGTATTCATCTAAATGTAAGTCCCAATGTTTTGACAACAGCGGATTGCAGATTTTTTTTTTTTTTTGCGGACTTAATCCTCGACATTTAACGCAGTGTTAGTTGTTTTGTTAATGTTAAAAGAACAGGTCATGTGCCGAAGACCGATGGGCTCAATACCCTTTTATTTGTGATTTCTGTTGTCTATGTGGGCTGACCTGAAGAGATATTAAAAAGGAAAACCTCCATTGGCTGTTAGGTTCATGCCAAGTAGAGGCCGTCATTTTGCAACTTTTTCGACTTTTTCCAGGAGCTTATCCCGTGCGTCTGGACGTGAAGAACAACATGGTATGGTTCTTTTCCCCAAACAATGTGTTTTAACTTAGCGCAAACACGATTTATGAGAAATTATGATGCGTCTCTGCATTGACCAGGACGTCCATGAAGACAGCAGCGTATTCGTCTTCGTATTGATGCCGACGTCGGGCTGGCGTCGGCTGCACCTCGGCTGCACCTCGGCTGCACCTCGGCATATGCGGACAAATCCGACGTGTAGCCGACGTCCAGGAGACGTCGGCATGTTTACTGGGTTTGAAAGCCAGGTTTTTCATATTCCCCTAAATTATTACAACAGGAGGCATTTAGACTGTTATGCCATCTTGGCACGTACTAGCCAGGGGCGGGGCTAGTCAAAATTGGTTTTGCCTCCCCCAACTTCGAAATAGTTCCCGGGCCTCTGAAAGCAGGTGGTCTGGATGTTGGCTAACCCCATGGGTACCATGTAGTATTTAAGTGGTGTTGATGGGCAAACTAGGTGGCCTGGATATTGGCCAGCCACGTGAGCCCCATATTGTTTTCAAGTGCGTCCAGCCTTCTCACCCTTCAAACCTCCTGAAACCCATACACGACCCACCTGGGTATGACCATGCCCTTCCCGTGTTACGTGTGCTTATCTAGCCCATCTCAGCCCTATACGGGGCACACCTGGGTATGCCCATGTCCTTCCCGTGTTGTTTGCCCACCTTGCCGTAGTTGCCGATCCTAAACCCATACGGGGCCCACCTGGGTATGACCATACCCTTCCCATGGTACGTGCGCCCACCTTGCCCATCCCAAACGGGATCCACTTGGGTATGCCCATGTCCTTCCCATGTCACGTGTGCCAATCTCGATACGTGTGCCAATCTCGCCCATTCCAATCCCATATGGGTCCATATCTTTCCCATGTGCATGCCCATGTCCTTCCCATGCCCATGTGAGCCCAAACAGCCCATCTACAGCCCATATGGTAACCGCATTGGTGTGTGGTATGTGGGTCGCTGCTAACCAGCCGGCCGGTGTTATGTCTGCGTCACGTTAAAGGAAGCGACCAAGGATAAACTCGCATTGGAGATGTGCCAACCGGCGGCCGGCGTTCGCTTGCTAGCACCAGCTGCAAGCTGATTGGCTGATGGTATAGCCTCTGCCCGGGCTAAAACCAGTACAATGTTCTTTCACCAGCACCGCATTCCTTCGCCAAAAAAGCAAATATATTCGGCTGGAAAGTCTTTTCAGTCAAGAAAACTTGCAGATAGGGGTTTCCCAACACGGGCTACAAAACTGCTATCTCAGTTTAAAACTAATGTTGAAGGTGAACTATTTCCTTTAACGCTCCCCCAAACCACTCAGCTGTCACACGGCCGGCACGCTGACGACGAGCCGACCAGTTAGCCGGCAGCTGGGTGGTGGCCCGTGGCCGCAGCCGGTACCCACTTGGTCCAGAAGATGGCGCTCTCCTTGCAGTCTTCTGACCAAACCTTGGCTGACCAGTCTCCGATGGTGATGAAGTTCTTCAGGAAGGCAGGGTTACGCTGCACCTGTACACGGCATCACAACGGAAACGGCCAGGTGAAAACAGCCAGTGGAAACAGAAACAGAGGTGAAAACAGCGCGGGGCTAACTCGTCAAACCAATGCGGCGGCAAAACATGGCAATTGATGGCAGTGTTACCAACAGCAGCCCTCATGAGGCATTCGTTTGTGGACAAGGGCCGAGTCGCGCTGGCAGACCGGCACGGCCTCAGCTGTCTGACGGAGTCAGGTGCGCCTGGTACACGGCCTCAGCTGTCTGACGGAGTCAGGTGCGCCTGGTACACGGCCTCAGCTGTCTGACAGAGTCAGGTGCGCCTGGTACATGGCCTCAGCTGTCTGACGGAGTCAGGTGCGCCTGGTACACGGCCTCACCTGTCTGACGGAGTCAGGTGCGCCTGGTACACGGCCTCACCTGTTTGACAGAGTCAGGTGTGCCTGGTACACGGCCTCACCTGTCTGACGGAGTCAGGTGCGCCTGGTACACGGCCTCAGCTGTCTGACGGAGTCAGGTGCGCCTGGTACACGGCCTCAGCTGTCTGACAGAGTCAGGTGCGCCTGGTACATGGCCTCAGCTGTCTGACGGAGTCAGGTGCGCCTGGTACACGGCCTCACCTGTCTGACGGAGTCAGGTGCGCCTGGTACACGGCCTCAGCTGTCTGACGGAGTCAGGTGCGCCTGGTACACGGCCTCACCTGTCTGACGGAGTCAGGTGCGCCTGGTACACGGCCTCACCTGTTTGACAGAGTCAGGTGCGCCTGGTACACGGCCTCACCTGTTTGACGGAGTCAGGTGCGCCTGGTACACGGCCTCACCTGTTTGACGGAGTCAGGTGCGCCTGGTACACGGCCTCACCTGTTTGACGGGGCCCAGGTGCGCCTGGTACACGGCCTCACCTGTTTGACGGAGTCAGGTGCGCCTGGTACACGGCCTCACCTGTTTGACGGAGTCAGGTGCGCCTGGTACACGGCCTCACCTGTTTGACGGAGTCAGGTGCGCCTGGTACACGGCCTCACCTGTTTGACGGGGCCCAGGTGCGCCTGGTACACGGCCTCACCTGTTTGACGGGGCCCAGGTGCGCCTGGTACACGGCCGCTATTTTCTCCGTCTGAGTCTTGCCCTTGCGGTTGCACGAGATGACGGTGCCCTGCTCGGTGCCGATCATGAACTTGGTCGGGATGGTGGTCTCGTACTCCAGTACGGTGGCGCCCTGCGCGGCGCGCAGCGACGGCTCCTGTGTCTTGCTGACGTCCAGCACCAGCGACTCTATGGGCTCAGTCAGCTTCCGCGTGTCCCACCACAGCACCTGCAGGCAGCCGCGGCGCAGACGCAGTACTGCTACCCAGTTCACCACGGACATGTCTACAGACTCACCAGCAGTGGCTCTGCAAAAGCGGCACATTATGATAGGAAACAGAGCCATTTTAAACATACTCATATTATAATCAAATGTGAACACGGATCTGCACAACCATCACAGTTTGTATTTCGCTGCATGCCAGTTGCGCATGAGGAGCTGTTTACGTGAGAGCTAGCTCAGCATATCAGCTGGCAACGTGCCACATCTGACTCACACTGCAGCTGACCGCTAACTATGGGGTGCAGCCACGTTAGCTAACACCACTGGCGGATCCAGACGTAGGTTGGGGGGGGGGGGGGGCAACTCGGTGTGAGGTCCATTTGCTTCAGGAATAGCATAAAAACGGCGGCGCAGCGCCGCCAAATCTGACACGGCTGTTTGGGCATCAATTGTTCATATTATGTGAAATTTTTGACCTTGCGTCGTCTCAGGTCAGGTCACCAGAGGCCTGTTCGTGTTCACGGACCCTGCGGTTGGCTGCGGTTCGGCGGTCAGCAGTGGTCGCCAGCCGGTGCGGTAACTAAAGGTGGGGATGGGGCGAACGGCATGACGTCACACGGCTGCGGTTGGCTGCGGTTCGGCGGTCAGCAGTGGTCGCCAGCCGGTGGGGTAACTAAAGGTGGGGATGGGGCGAACGGTATGACGTCACACGGCTGCGGTTGGCTGCGGTTCGGCGGTCAGCAGTGGTCGCCAGCCGGTGGGGTAACTAAAGGTGGGGATGGGGCGAACGGTATGACGTCACACGGCTGCGGTTGGCTGCGGTTGGCTGCGGTTCGGCGGTCAGCAGTGGTCGCCAGCCGGTGGGGTAACTAAAGGTGGGGATGGGGCGAACGGTATGACGTCACACGGCTGCGGTTGGCTGCGGTTCCGGCGGTTGGAATGATGATGAATGATGCAGGATGAAATGTCCGTGTGTTCAAGAGACGCCTGCTTGTGATGACGCATGAGGAAAGGGGCGGGGCTAGAGCCTGCTGGAAACCGCCGAACCGCAGGTGGGCGTGAACAGGCCTCAGGTCAAGTAACCTCACATCCAAAAAGTTTGTGGTCGTGAAAAAAATACACAGGGTTTGACCGATCGATCTGAAATCACTGGACTTAATCAGGGCGAAAGTACCTACAATACGCATATATCGGATTTGTTATTATCTCGGTAACCTATATGGTCGGGTCAATTTCGTGACGTAAACGCTATGTCAACGGGGACAAATACAAATGCTTCCTATTCAAAGGATACGCATGAGATCAGACCAAAGTTCTATCAGGATCATGTTATTATAGCTCATTTTTGATGACCAAGGATCAGTTGTTTCTCAATGACACCTGCAAGGTCAGCTTAGGTCATCTGAGGTCACCAACACTTTTTTGCCAACAACCCTTGCAAAGGTAAAAATAGAGACTGAGACAAACACCACTGTGCTTTTCTTGTCGAGACGTATCTTCTAATGTGCAACATGATGACCTGAGTCACCAAATGACCTTAACCTGAAGTCAAATTTTACATTTGGCCCAACTCGGACATCATGAATATGGCTCGAATCATTATTGTATCTTCTATGCCTTGACGAGGCAAACCCGATGACGTTAAAATAATTATCTCACGTTTATTAGGTGGAAGGTTTCTTCACGAAAACTTTGAAAGAAAATGCCAGCGTGACCTGTGGTGCCCTCGAGCCTACACCATTGACATCAGCCAATATTTGAGGACACCCTAGTGATAACATTTTAAGTGCTTTCGATTGCTCTTTTGTTTGTTCCTACTTCCTGAGATATTTGTGGTGTAAGTTGACAAATTTGACCTACAGTGGGTCATTCCACGTCAAATCGCACAAAAGGGGGGGGGGGGGGTCGTACCAGACCCTTTCAGATTTTGATGAAAATTGGTACACACCTGTAGTGTCAAGTGAAAGAAACATACACACCAACTTTTAGCTCCGAGTGACCTCAAGGGTCATATTTAGGGGTCATCCAAGGTCATGATTTTGTCCGTACACTATAGCAATGCAACGCTTGTATCTTCTATGCAAATATATTTAGCGGAATAAAACTAATATCAATGTGCTCCACAGAGTTGGACCATTCGGAAATAGGGGGGGGGGGGGAAATCTACGTGACCTCAATATGACCTTTGACCTGACGAGGTCAAAATCATAAAATGTATTTTTATATAAGTTTGTCTGCTCGTAACTAGTCCAAACTTGGCGGAATAAATTAACGTAACATCCTTTAAGAATGTTAAAACAAGAATGGTGGACACTTTTCTCAACTTTTTGAGATACCGCCCTCTGAGTATGGCAAGGAAGTTAAACTGAGCAATGGCCCGAGGCTATTTTCATGTCGCTTGCCATAATATCGGTCTCTTTGACCCGATTGACGTCCTATTTATGGGTAGCTTCCGTTTGACGAATTCAATCACTTCCCGAGTTTTCAGCTTGACCTGACCTCTCATGACCTAGGAATAGTGTATTGCCCACAGATACGTATTACCTATGGGTAATACGGTGTTTTATAGATGTTCGGGAGCATAACACATATGTACAGGTGTTATACAGGTGAGATTAACATATATGTACAGGTGACAGTTATGGTTTCCATTGAGATCAAGACCTCAGATGATATTTTCAGATGTCAATCGAGGTCACTGACCTTTGATGACCTGATATTATTTTGTTTTGCCTCTGGAAGTTTCTAGGACATTTTAGGATGCTGATGTCAAATTTAGAATCCATTTGATATAATTATATGTTCAACTTTTTTAATCGAAGGTGTAGGTAGCTCAATTATGAGCGAAACGCCAGAGAGTCGTACCCCCCTCCCCCCGTCTGCACGGTCACAAAGGTATCAGACCCTGCACTGGCGCCTGCAATGCTGAACGCCGGCAATATGTGTGTAACCGTTCTTGGAGGCACACTTGACGTAACATGGATTTCAGAGACGGTATAAGGACACTGAATCCTTTTTCCTATTGACAGATGAGGGGGAGGGGGTATCGTGCGATAGCGAGATGATAATGACTGCGCGCGGTGCGAGGGAGATTACGAACCCCGACTCATGACGCGCTGAGAGATACTGGCGTCAATATCCAAAGAGTATATATGAGCAGAGGTCTATACATGGCGAGATTTGTCGCTCACGACGAATCTAGGACAATTTCTGTCGCACGATGAAAACTCCCAGGTAAGGATTGCCACCACATATCAAGCAAAATACTTTCAGTTAGACGCCTGGATGGGCGTTTCACGAGCGAAGCCGAGCGAAGCACAATGGATGCCAAATTTGAAATCAGCGTCACAAAATGTCCTAGAAACTACCAGATTCCATAAAGGTCATCTCAGGTTATCGGAGGTCAGTGGCTTCGGTTGAACTGTGCAAATGCATGACCCCAGTGGAACATATAACAATGTAAAATGGATGCCAAATTTGAAATCAGCGTCACAAAATGTCCTAGAAACTGCCATATGGCAAAAAGTCATATCAGGTCATCGGAGGTCAGTAACCTCGGTTGACCTCTGAAAAGGTCAACTGAGGTCACAATCTCAGTGGAAACCATACATGTCACCTGTTGACACCTGTGCATATGCTCCTGAGCAGCTAACATTCGGAAACTGCACAAGTTACAAGCACCGATATTACGGGACGCCAGTTGCCCCTGGCATGACATTTAGAAACATGTCACGGGTCATGTGGGATATAACTTAACACAAGTTGAGAGTATGTGTCAAATTGTTCAAAAGTAGGGTACTGAAAGTTTCATTGCAATCGGTTGATAAATACGCGAGTTATTTTCGAAAAAGCTTTCATGCGACACTCGTTGCGACACTCACCTTCGCTACAAGCTTGCTACCACTCGCTAATAACGTAAGTCAATGGGCCCGCTACCGCCCCCCTACCGGGCTGGCCTGTCGCACGGTTTTACTCATTCTAATTGCCACCGGCTAGCGTAAAACGCGACATAAGTCAGTCAAAAATATAGATCTTGCTTTGAAATTTGGTTCGGGTATCGTCCATACTTGGTTCTCCAATATATCTTCCGGGGTTTTAATATATCTGAGAAGAAACACATTTTTACATTTTTCAGCAACAAAAAAATCACATTTTTTCTTCTTAAATATATTCAAAAACCGGAACATATATTGGAGAACCAAGTATGGACGATGCCCAAACCCAATTTCAAAGCAATGTCTATATTTTTAACTGACTTATTATCCGTTTTACGCTACCCGGTGACAATTAGAATGCGGGAAACCGAAATACGCATACCAGCAGCGAAAAACTAATCGCTCCAAAGAAACGCGGCTGTTATTAATGATCATGCTATTAAGTCTGCACGATCCAGAAAACCACTCGTTGATATTTTTGCTTGCAACTTTGTAAGCATACCTTATGTGTTAGGTTCATATGCGGCGCCTCGAAAGGGCCCCTTTCCGAGCGTTGAAAGGGCCCCCCCCCAACAAAAAAAAAACGCATGAAAAGGCACCGGCCGACCGGCCCTTCCGACCGGCCCAGGGACCCTTTCGGTCTAGCCAGGGGTCCCTCTGACTTGCACAGGAGCCCCTTCGATCGGCCCAGCGACTCTTCTGGTCGGCCTGCGCTGGCTGCTTTGTCGCCCTGCCGACATGCTCAAGGGGCCCTCCGACCTGCCCTGGAGCCCCTCCGTGCTGGCCAGGGGCCACTTCGGCAAGTGCAGCGGCCCTTCATACCCACCCAGGGGTCCTTTCGGTCTGGTCAGGGGCCCCTCCGATCTGCGCAGGGGCCCTTTTAACTTTCCAGGGGCCCTCTGGTCTCTCCAGGGGCCCTTTAATCTTCTAAGGGGCCCTTCCGACCTAGCAAGGGACTGCGCTGGCTGCTTTGTCGCCTTGCGACATGCTCCGAGGGCCCTCCGACCTGGCCTGGGGCCCCTCCGTGCTGACTAGGGGCTCATTCGGCATGTGCAGGGACCCTTCTGACCCACCTAGGGGCCCTTTCGGTCTGGTCAGGACCCCTCTGACCTGCACAGGGGCCCTCTTAACTTCCCAGGGGCCCTCCAACCTGCTCAGGGGCCCTTATGACCTGGCAAAGGACTGTGCTGGCCGTTTTGTCGCCCTGTCGACATGCTCAGGGGCCTCTCAAACTGCACAGGGGCCCTCTGTGCTGGCTAGGGGCCCATTCGACGTGTTCAGGGGGCCCATTCGACGTGCTAAGGGGGCCCTCTGACCCGCTCAGGGGCCCTTTCGGTCTGGCCAGGGGCCCCTCTGACATGCACAGGGCTCTTTTGAACGTCCAAGGGGCCCTCTGGTCTTTCAGAAAGGGCCCTGGTGGCCCTAAAGGGCCTCTGAAGTCCTCTAAACTCTCTAAGACCACGCTTCGTGTAGTAAAGAGCCTATGATACCGCGCTTCGCGCGGTCTCGTCGACCCTTTTCGGCGCGCTGCGCGCGCCGAAAAGGGCCCTCGCTCGCCAAAAAGGGCCCTCCTGGCCTCCGGGGGGGGGGGGGGGGGGGGGGGGGGGGGGGGGGGGGGCGCCCCCGCCGCCTTCCCCTTGGCTACGTGCCTGCACACAGCCCTAAGCCGCCGATAATTGCAGGACTATTAATTTCATTTTGTTCACGAACGTTATTTTCATTGCCGGAAAATTTATCTGATTTGTCTGATCATTTATCTGATATGTTGCACTGTTAAACAAGTATTAAGTTCAAAGCTAACTGAGTAAAGTAATTATTCCCCAAGGAAAAGGAAATTGAGGAAGGTTGTGTTGAAATGTTTACGATTCTCGCAGTTAACTGTTTCTTCTTAACAAACGCGAAATTATGGGATGGTTGTTTGCTCATGGGA
>JAXIVJ010004868.1:20000-72500 GCA_036785665.1 Chirona hameri
CGGTGGGCCGCCGCCGGTGACGCACCATGCCGTCGGTGGAGGCGGTGAACACCTCTGCGCCCGACTTTGAGTTGACCCAGACGGTGCTGTAGACGGGGTCGGCGTGGCCGACCTCCAGCGGGCTCATCTCCACCGGCTGCGGGCCGCGCCGCCGGTCAAACACGCACACACGGCCGCGGTACGTGCCGCCCGCCAGCACGAACGACTCCTTCGGGTTGAACTCGATCGAAACCAGACTGTCGGGCGGAGTCAGCGTGTAGTCCGGCCGGCTGGGGTTCTCTGCCGGCGGGGAGGGGGAGTCACTGGACCGATATCAGGCTGTCGGACGGAGTCAGGGTGTAGTCGGGCTGCCTGGGGTTCTCTGCCGGCGGGGAGTCACTGGACCGACATCAGGCTGTCGGACGGAGTCAGGGTGTAGTCGGGCCGGCTGGGGTTCTCTGCCGGCGGGGAGGGGGAGTCACTGGACCGACATCAGACTGTCGGACGGAGTCAGGGTGTAGTCCGGCCGGCTGGGGTTCTCTGCCGGCGGGGAGGGGGAGTCACTGGACCGACATCAGGCTGTCGGACGGAGTCAGGGTGCAGTCGGGCCGGCTGGGGTTCTCTGCCGGCGGGGAGGGGGAGTCACTGGACCGACATCAGGCTGTCGGACGGAGTCAGGGTGTAGTCGGGCTGCCTGGGGTTCTCTGCCGGCGGGGAGGGGGAGTCACTGGACCGACATCAGGCTGTCGGACGGAGTCAGGGTGTAGTCGGGCTGCCTGGGGTTCTCTGCCGGCGGGGAGGGGGAGTCACTGGACCGACATCAGGCTGTCGGACGGAGTCAGGGTGTAGTCGGGCTGCCTGGGGTTCTCTGCCGGCGGGGAGTCACTGGACCGACATCAGACTGTCGGACGGAGTCAGGGTGTAGTCGGGCTGCCTGAGGTTCTCTGCCGGCGGGGAGTCACTGGACCGACATCAGACTGTCGGACGGAGTCAGGGTGTAGTCGGGCTGCCTGGGGTTCTCTGCCGGCGGGGAGGGGGAGTCACTGGACCGACATCAGACTGTCGGACGGAGCCAGGGTGTAGTCGGGCTGTCTGGGGTTCTCTGCCGGCGGAGAGGGGGAGTCACTGGACCGACATCAGACTGTCGGACGGAGTCAGGGTGTAGTCCGGCCGGCTGGGGTTCTCTGCCGGCGGGGAGGGGGAGTCACTGGACCGACATCAGGCTGTCGGACGGAGTCAGGGTGTAGTCGGGCTGCATGGGGTTCTCTGCCAGCGGGGAGGGGGAGTCACTGGACCGACATCAGACTGTCGGACGGAGTCAGGGTGTAGTCGGGCCGGCTGGGGTTCTCTGCCGGCGGGGAGGGGGAGTCACTGGACCGACATCAGGCTGTCGGACGGAGTCAGGGTGTAGTCGGGCCGGCTGGGGTTCTCTGCCGGCGGGGAGGGGGAGTCACTGGACCGACATCAGGCTGTCGGACGGAGTCAGGGTGTAGTCGGGCTGCCTGGGGTTCTCTGCCGGCGGGGAGGGGGAGTCACTGGACCGACATCAGGCTGTCGGACGGAGTCAGGGTGTAGTCGGGCCGGCTGGGGTTCTCTGCCGGCGGGGAAGTCACTGGACCGACATCAGGCTGTCGGACGGAGTCAGGGTGTAGTCGGGCCGGCTGGGGTTCTCTGCCGGCGGGGGAGGGGGAGTCACTGGACCGACATCAGACTGTCGGACGGAGTCAGGGTGTAGTCGGGCTGCCTGGGGTTCTCTGCCGGCGGGGAGGGGGAGTCACTGGACCGACATCAGGCTGTCGGACGGAGTCAGGGTGTAGTCGGGCCGGCTGGGGTTCTCTGCCGGCGGGGGAGTCACTGGACCGACATCAGGCTGTCGGACGGAGTCAGGGTGTAGTCGGGCCGGCTGGGGTTCTCTGCCGGCGGGGAGTCACTGGAATGACATCAGGCTGTCGGACGGAGTCAGGGTGTAGTCGGGCTGCCTGGGGTTCTCTGCCGTCGGGGGGAGGGGGTCACTGGACCGACATCAGGCTGTCGGACGGAGTCAGGGTGTAGTCGGGCTGTCTGGGGTTCTCTGCCGGCGGGGGAGTCACTGGACCGACATCAGGCTGTCGGACGGAGTCAGGGTGTAGTCGGGCTGCCTGGGGTTCTCTGCCGGCGGGGAGGGGGAGTCACTGGACCGACATCAGGCTGTCGGACGGAGTCAGGGTGTAGTCGGGCTGTCTGGGGTTCTCTGCCGGCGGGGAGGGGGAGTCACTGGACCGACATCAGGCTGTCGGACGGAGTCAGGGTGTAGTCGGGGTGCCTGGGGTTCTCTGCCGGCGGGGGAGTCACTGGACCGACATCAGACTGTCGGACGGAGTCAGGGTGTAGTCGGGCTGTCTGGGGTTCTCTGCCGGCGGGGAGGGGGAGTCACTGGACCGACATCAGACTGTCGGACGGAGTCAGGGTGTAGTCGGGCTGCCTGGGGTTCTCTGCCGGCGGGGGGGGGGGGGGAGTCACTGGAGTCGGGCCGGCTGGGGTTCTCTGCCGGCGGGGAGGGAGAGTCACTGGACCGACATCAGACTGTCGGACGGAGTCAGGGTGTAGTCGGGCTGCCTGGGGTTCTCTGCCGGCGGGGAGGGGGAGTCACTGGACCGACATCAGGCTGTCGGACGGAGTCAGGGTGTAGTCGGGCCGGCTGGGGTTCTCTGCCGGCGGGGAGTCACTGGAATGACATCAGGCTGTCGGACGGAGTCAGGGTGTAGTCGGGCTGCCTGGGGTTCTCTGCCGTCGGGGGGAGGGGGTCACTGGACCGACATCAGGCTGTCGGACGGAGTCAGGGTGTAGTCGGGCTGTCTGGGGTTCTCTGCCGGCGGGGGAGTCACTGGACCGACATCAGGCTGTCGGACGGAGTCAGGGTGTAGTCGGGCTGCCTGGGGTTCTCTGCCGGCGGGGAGGGGGAGTCACTGGACCGACATCAGGCTGTCGGACGGAGTCAGGGTGTAGTCGGGCTGTCTGGGGTTCTCTGCCGGCGGGGAGGGGGAGTCACTGGACCGACATCAGGCTGTCGGACGGAGTCAGGGTGTAGTCGGGGTGCCTGGGGTTCTCTGCCGGCGGGGGAGTCACTGGACCGACATCAGACTGTCGGACGGAGTCAGGGTGTAGTCGGGCTGTCTGGGGTTCTCTGCCGGCGGGGAGGGGGAGTCACTGGACCGACATCAGACTGTCGGACGGAGTCAGGGTGTAGTCGGGCTGCCTGGGGTTCTCTGCCGGCGGGGGGGGGGAGTCACTGGAGTCGGGCCGGCTGGGGTTCTCTGCCGGCGGGGAGGGAGAGTCACTGGACCGACATCAGACTGTCGGACGGAGTCAGGGTGTAGTCGGGCTGCCTGGGGTTCTCTGCCGGCGGGGAGGGGGAGTCACTGGACCGACATCAGGCTGTCGGACGGAGTCAGGGTGTAGTCGGGCTGCCTGGGGTTCTCTGCCGGCGGGGAGGGGGAGTCACTGGACCGACATCAGACTGTCGGACGGAGTCAGGGTGTAGTCGGGCCGGCTGGGGTTCTCTGCCGGCGGGGGAGTCACTGGACCGACATCAGGCTGTCGGACGGAGTCAGGGTGTAGTCGGGCCGGCTGGGGTTCTCTGCCGGCGGGGAGGAGGAGTCACTGGACCGACATCAGGCTGTCGGACGGAGTCAGGGTGTAGTCGGGCCGGCTGGGGTTCTCTACCGGCGGGGAGGGGGAGTCACTGGACCGA
Source organism: Chirona hameri (assembly GCA_036785665.1). NCBI lineage: Eukaryota > Metazoa > Arthropoda > Thecostraca > Balanomorpha > Balanidae > Chirona > Chirona hameri. The sequence continues at coordinate 23,710 of JAXIVJ010004868.1, forward strand.
CATCAGACTGTCGGACGGAGTCAGGGTGTAGTCGGGCTGCCTGGGGTTCTCTGCCAGCGGGGAGGGGGAGTCACTGGACCGACATCAGACTGTCGGACGGAGTCAGGGTGTAGTCGGGCTGCCTGGGGTTCTCTGCCGGCGGGGGAGTCACTGGACCGACATCAGACTGTCGGACGGAGTCAGGGTGTAGTCGGGCCGGCTGGGGTTCTCTACCGGCGGGGAGGGGGAGTCACTGGACCGACATCAGACTGTCGGACGGAGTCAGGGTGTAGTCGGGCCGGCTGGGGTTCTCTACCGGCGGGGAGGGGGAGTCACTGGACCGACATCAGACTGTCGGACGGAGTCAGGGTGTAGTCGGGCTGCCTGGGGTTCTCTGCCGGCGGGGGAGTCACTGGACCGACATCAGGCTGTCGGACGGAGTCAGGGTGTAGTCGGGCTGCCTGGGGTTCTCTGCCGGAGGGGGAGTCACTGGACCGACAGCAGGCTGTCGGACAGAGTCAGGGTGTAGTCGGGCTGCCTGGGGTTCTCTGCCGGCGGGGAGGGGGAGTCACTGGACCGACATCAGACTGTCGGACGGAGTCAGGGTGTAGTCCGGCCGGCTGGGGTTGTTTGTCGGCGGGGGAGTCACTGGACCGATATCAGACTGTCGGACGGAGTCAGGGTGTAGTCGGGCTGCCTGGGGTTCTCTGCCGGCGGGGAGGGGGAGTCACTGGACCGACATCAGGCTGTCGGACGGAGTCAGGGTGTAGTCGGGCTGCCTGGGGTTCTCTGCCGGCGGGGAAGTCACTGGACCGACATCAGGCCGTCGGACGGAGTCAGGGTGTAGTCGGGCTGCCTGGGGTTCTCTGCCGGCGGAGAGGGGGAGTCACTGGACCGACATCAGACTGTCGGACGGAGTCAGGGTGTAGTCGGGCTGCCTGGGGTTCTCTACCGGCGGGGAGGGTGAGTCACTGGACCGACATCAGGCTGTCGGACGGAGTCAGGGTGTAGTCGGGCCGGCTGGGGTTGTTTGTCGGCGGGGGAGTCACTGGACCGATATCAGACTGTCGGACGGAGTCAGGGTGTAGTCGGGCTGCCTGGGGTTCTCTGCCGGCGGGGAGGGGGAGTCACTGGACCGACATCAGACTGTCGGACGGAGTCAGGGTGTAGTCGGGCTGCCTGGGGTTCTCTGCCGGCGGGGAGGGGGAGTCACTGGACCGACATCAGGCTGTCGGACGGAGTCAGGGTGTAGTCGGGCTGCCTGGGGTTCTCTGCCGGCGGGGAGGGGGAGTCACTGGACCGACATCAGACTGTCGGACGGAGTCAGGGTGTAGTCGGGCTGCCTGGGGTTCGCTGCCGGCGGGGAGGGGGAGTCACTGGACCGACATCAGGCTGTCGGACGGAGTCAGGGTGTAGTCGGGCTGCCTGGGGTTCTCTGCCGGCGGGGAGGGTGAGTCACTGGACCGACATCAGACTGTCGGACGGAGTCAGGGTGTAGTCCGGCCGGCTGGGGTTGTTTGTCGGCGGGGGAGTCACTGGATCGATATCAGACTGTCGGACGGAGTCAGGGTGTAGTCGGGCTGCCTGGGGTTCTCTGCCGGCGGGGAGGGGGAGTCACTGGACCGACATCAGGCTGTCGGACGGAGTCAGGGTGTAGTCGGGCTGCCTGGGGTTCTCTGCCGGCGGGGAAGTCACTGGACCGACATCAGGCTGTCGGACGGAGTCAGGGTGTAGTCGGGCTGACTGGGGTTCTCTGCCGGCGGGGAGGGGGAGTCACTGGACCGACATCAGACTGTCGGACGGAGTCAGGGTGTAGTCGGGCTGCCTGGGGTTCTCTGCCGGCGGGGAAGGGGAGTCACTGGACCGACATCAGGCTGTCGGACGGAGTCAGGGTGTAGTCGGGCTGCCTGGGGTTCTCTGCCGGCGGGGAGGGGGAGTCACTGGACCGACATCAGGCTGTCGGACAGAGTCAGGGTGTAGTCGGGCCGGCTGGGGTTCTCTGCCGGCGGGGAGTCACTGGACCGACATCAGACTGTCGGACGGAGTCAGGGTGTAGTCGGGCTGCCTGGGGTTCTCTGCCGGCGGGGAGTCACTGGACCGACATCAGGCTGTCGGACGGAGTCAGGGTGTAGGGCTGCCTGGGGTTCTCTGCCGGCGGGGAGGGGGAGTCACTGGACCGACATCAGACTGTCGGACGGAGTCAGGGTGTAGTCGGGCCGGCTGGGGTTCTCTGCCGGCGGGGAGTCACTGGACCGACATCAGGCTGTCGGACGGAGTCAGGGTGTAGTCGGGCCGGCTGGGGTTCTCTGCCGGCGGGGAGGAGGAGTCACTGGACCGACATCAGGCTGTCGGACGGAGTCAGGGTGTAGTCGGGCCGGCTGGGGTTCTCTACCGGCGGGGAGGGGGAGTCACTGGACCGACATCAGACTGTCGGACGGAGTCAGGGTGTAGTCGGGCTGCCTGGGGTTCTCTGCCAGCGGGGAGGGGGAGTCACTGGACCGACATCAGACTGTCGGACGGAGTCAGGGTGTAGTCGGGCTGCCTGGGGTTCTCTGCCGGCGGGGGAGTCACTGGACCGACATCAGACTGTCGGACGGAGTCAGGGTGTAGTCGGGCCGGCTGGGGTTCTCTACCGGCGGGGAGGGGGAGTCACTGGACCGACATCAGACTGTCGGACGGAGTCAGGGTGTAGTCGGGCCGGCTGGGGTTCTCTACCGGCGGGGAGGGGGAGTCACTGGACCGACATCAGACTGTCGGACGGAGTCAGGGTGTAGTCGGGCTGCCTGGGGTTCTCTGCCGGCGGGGGAGTCACTGGACCGACATCAGGCTGTCGGACGGAGTCAGGGTGTAGTCGGGCTGCCTGGGGTTCTCTGCCGGAGGGGGAGTCACTGGACCGACAGCAGGCTGTCGGACAGAGTCAGGGTGTAGTCGGGCTGCCTGGGGTTCTCTGCCGGCGGGGAGGGGGAGTCACTGGACCGACATCAGACTGTCGGACGGAGTCAGGGTGTAGTCCGGCCGGCTGGGGTTGTTTGTCGGCGGGGGAGTCACTGGACCGATATCAGACTGTCGGACGGAGTCAGGGTGTAGTCGGGCTGCCTGGGGTTCTCTGCCGGCGGGGAGGGGGAGTCACTGGACCGACATCAGGCTGTCGGACGGAGTCAGGGTGTAGTCGGGCTGCCTGGGGTTCTCTGCCGGCGGGGAAGTCACTGGACCGACATCAGGCCGTCGGACGGAGTCAGGGTGTAGTCGGGCTGCCTGGGGTTCTCTGCCGGCGGAGAGGGGGAGTCACTGGACCGACATCAGACTGTCGGACGGAGTCAGGGTGTAGTCGGGCTGCCTGGGGTTCTCTACCGGCGGGGAGGGTGAGTCACTGGACCGACATCAGGCTGTCGGACGGAGTCAGGGTGTAGTCGGGCCGGCTGGGGTTGTTTGTCGGCGGGGGAGTCACTGGACCGATATCAGACTGTCGGACGGAGTCAGGGTGTAGTCGGGCTGCCTGGGGTTCTCTGCCGGCGGGGAGGGGGAGTCACTGGACCGACATCAGACTGTCGGACGGAGTCAGGGTGTAGTCGGGCTGCCTGGGGTTCTCTGCCGGCGGGGAGGGGGAGTCACTGGACCGACATCAGGCTGTCGGACGGAGTCAGGGTGTAGTCGGGCTGCCTGGGGTTCTCTGCCGGCGGGGAGGGGGAGTCACTGGACCGACATCAGACTGTCGGACGGAGTCAGGGTGTAGTCGGGCTGCCTGGGGTTCGCTGCCGGCGGGGAGGGGGAGTCACTGGACCGACATCAGGCTGTCGGACGGAGTCAGGGTGTAGTCGGGCTGCCTGGGGTTCTCTGCCGGCGGGGAGGGTGAGTCACTGGACCGACATCAGACTGTCGGACGGAGTCAGGGTGTAGTCCGGCCGGCTGGGGTTGTTTGTCGGCGGGGGAGTCACTGGATCGATATCAGACTGTCGGACGGAGTCAGGGTGTAGTCGGGCTGCCTGGGGTTCTCTGCCGGCGGGGAGGGGGAGTCACTGGACCGACATCAGGCTGTCGGACGGAGTCAGGGTGTAGTCGGGCTGCCTGGGGTTCTCTGCCGGCGGGGAAGTCACTGGACCGACATCAGGCTGTCGGACGGAGTCAGGGTGTAGTCGGGCTGACTGGGGTTCTCTGCCGGCGGGGAGGGGGAGTCACTGGACCGACATCAGACTGTCGGACGGAGTCAGGGTGTAGTCGGGCTGCCTGGGGTTCTCTGCCGGCGGGGAAGGGGAGTCACTGGACCGACATCAGGCTGTCGGACGGAGTCAGGGTGTAGTCGGGCTGCCTGGGGTTCTCTGCCGGCGGGGAGGGGGAGTCACTGGACCGACATCAGGCTGTCGGACAGAGTCAGGGTGTAGTCGGGCCGGCTGGGGTTCTCTGCCGGCGGGGAGTCACTGGACCGACATCAGACTGTCGGACGGAGTCAGGGTGTAGTCGGGCTGCCTGGGGTTCTCTGCCGGCGGGGAGTCACTGGACCGACATCAGACTGTCGGACGGAGTCAGGGTGTAGGGCTGCCTGGGGTTCTCTGCCGGCGGGGAGGGGGAGTCACTGGACCGACATCAGACTGTCGGACGGAGTCAGGGTGTAGTCGGGCCGGCTGGGGTTCTCTGCCGGCGGGGAGTCACTGGACCGACATCAGACTGTCGGACGGAGTCAGGGTGTAGTCGGGCTGCCTGGGGTTCTCTGCCGGCGGGGGAGTCACTGGGCCGACATCAGACTGTCGGACGGAGTCAGGGTGTAGTCGGGCTGCCTGGGGTTCTCTGCCGGCGGGGAGGGGGAGTCACTGGACCGACATCAGACTGTCGGACGGAGTCAGGGTGTAGTCGGGCTGCCTGGGGTTCTCTGCCGGCGGGGAGGGGGAGTCACTGGACCGACATCAGACTGTCGGACGGAGTCAGGGTGTAGTCGGGCTGCCTGGGGTTCTCTACCGGCGGGGGAGTCACTGGACCGACATCAGACTGTCGGACGGAGTCAGGGTGTAGTCGGGCTGCCTGGGGTTCTCTGCCGGCGGGGAGTCACTGGACCGACATCAGACTGTCGGACGGAGTCAGGGTGTAGTCGGGCTGCCTGGGGTTCTCTGCCGGCGGGGGAGTCACTGGACCGACATCAGGCTGTCGGACGGAGTCAGGGTGTAGTCGGGCTGCCTGGGGTTCTCTGCCGGCGGGGAGTCACTGGACCGACATCAGACTGTCGGACGGAGTCAGGGTGTAGTCGGGCCGGCTGGGGTTCTCTGCCGGCGGGGAGGGGGAGTCACTGGACCGACATCAGACTGTCGGACGGAGTCAGGGTGTATTCGGGCCGGCTGGGGTTCTCTGCCGGCGGGGGGCGGGGGGAGTCACTGGACCGACATCAGACTGTCGGACGGAGTTGTAACGATGCTTACATTTTTTGGTTCGGACTACAGCTAAATTTTTCGCCGCTCAGCGCCTGAACCCGGGCGGTGGTCGCAGATATGATACAAATGCCGTCAGCCGTGTTTCGAGAAGAAACAAATTCATTAGCTAACCAGTATTGCCATCCAAGACGTGTAAACACCGCCAGCAGGTCAGCGACACCCGACCCTCCCACCCCTCCTCCCCATCCCACTTGCCGATAAGGACGGGTGCCGTCCCCCAGACGCACCTGTATATACACACCCCTCCCCCCGTTCGAAGGGGGCCTTAGCAGAGTGAGAGACAGAGGAGCCGGCTGCCATCCGCTGCCCACCTGTCGCCTGCCACCTGTCGTTGGCCGACTCGTCGTCCGTCCGCCAGAGTCGCGTAAACAAACCGCCAGCGGGCCCTCAACATCCGACCCCATCCCCCCCATCCCAATGGCCGACAAGGATGCGCACCGGCCACCAGACGCGCCTAGATACATATACTACCTACATATACATACCCCTCCCCATCCCTCCCTCCCACGTCCGGCGGAACAAGACAGAGAAGCCTGCAGTCATCCGCTGCCCGCCTGTCACCTGCCCCCTGCCGTCCGCCGGCACGTCGTCCACCGGAGTCGCGTAAACAAACAAAAAAAAAACGCCGGCGGGTCCTTTCTCCCACCTCCCCCTCCCCTCCCCCGATGCTCCTGCCCGGCCTGACATATACAGAGTCACCTCCCAGATCACCAGGTGTGCAAACTGAGCCGCCAGCGCCCATCAACAGAGGACCGAGCCGGAAATCTGCCGCGGGGCGCGCAAACAGAAAAACAACAAACAAACCAGAGCAGCTGGACAACCAGAGTCACCTCCAGACGCCTGACACCGGCCAGGCCGTCATCTGTCGGATGTATAAACACAGCCAAGGGGTCGGAGTGAGCCTCCCTCTCTACCCCACTTCCGACTAGGCAGATCACCAGGTGACCAGATGAGCCGCCAGCGCCCATCAACAGAGGACCGAGCCGGAAATCTGCCGCGGCGCGCGCAACAACAAACAAACCAGAGCAGCTGGACAACCAGAGTCACCTCCAGACGCCGGACACCTGCCAGGCCGTCATCTGTCGGACGTATAAACACAGCCAAGGGGTCGGAGTGAGCCTCCCTCTCTACCCCACTTCCGACTAGGCAGATGCCAAATACCCGGCGGTCAAGCGGGGCAGGACATCTGTCCGCGACGCGAGGAGGGAGCGTCGCCAGACCGGCCCCTGGACTTACACCACTAACAAGATGCGAAAACGCAAAATCCCGGCCTGCCGATCGGCTGATAAACAAACCACCGAGGCCATATCAACACCTAAGGAGGCTGGCCGGAGGACAGCGGCAGATGGACGCAAGATGACTCAATCGAGGACCCAGCCGGCGGCCACAAGACCGGCATACAACTCGGGACCCCCCACCATGAAGTTGGAAGGCGGCCGGGTAGACGGAAATAACTGCGATATATAACGGGCATAGGTGGTTAGAGAGGACACAGTCGCACCGGCAAGATAATCTGGGACAGTCGCACCAGCGGCGAGATCAGTGCCGGAGGTCTCGCCGGAGGGCATCGCCAGCAGTCGCGATGGGGACGGAGTCAATACGCGCCGGACAAGTCGGGAAGGGCCCATTGAGATCAACAGTGCAGTGATGTCAGCCCTTTGAGACTGATGGAGCGGCCCGGTGATTGACTGAGTGCTGAGACGGACGCCGCGGACCGGATGACGGGGAGTCGTCGATCAACGCATCTGCGGGCTTCACCTGTCATAGTAAGGCCGCTGCTCATTCCCCGCCCGCACAATATCCAAATATCCACGGTCTGTCACTCACCCTGCGTCGTACTTAACGGTCCAGACAGGCGATCTGGGGCGGTAGGGATCTCGGGGTGGGAGGGACGGGGCAGCCGGCCAGCCAGGATCTAATGACCCAGGGAAGGGATCTTTACCATGAGGAGGGGAGGGGTGAAGTGTGGATTTTGAGGAGGGGCGGGGACGGGAGTGCTATGGACTAGTTGATGGTGTGACGGACCAGCGGAGGAGAGCGGGGGAAATATGCGTCACGGGAGGGATGTAAATAAACTTTTCAGGCGCGCGACGTAGCTATTAATATGACATGTAACCGTACAGGTGAGGGGGATAATAAAGATGAAGGATTGCAGAGACGGATGGTGTCATTGAATTGAACGGAGTGATGATCGATGAGCCACAAGGCGGGATGGAGTCGGAACGGGTTTGGCGTGCCCAAGGAGCCTATTCCGTTTAACGTAAATTGACGCCGTCTCATTTTCAGTAAGAGACGGGCCTTGGGTAGCTATAAATGCACAGGAATGCTCGGCAAACTCTCGCGCCAAGTACGTATCATTATGGGTCTTCTTAACGCTGTGGTTATATAAGACATTGGATAAATGTTATTTGAGGACTTTTATTTGGCGACCGTACAATACTGTGTACGAAATGCCTTTCAGTTCGTATGTTTCAAAATACGAAAGATGATCCCCAGTGTAAGATATGCAGAACGCTTTTCATTTCGTTGGTGGAAAGCCGTCAACCGAATATCTCTTCTGAACTCATAAATATTTGTCCGTATGCACTAAAATTTAAGTCAAAATTTTAGGTAAATCTTGGTTTTAATTATTTTTCGTTGAATGTATACGAACCGATCGGCAAGCTCATTGTCAGTAGACACGTTTGATTTGACAGTAGCTGCTAGCAAGCTATCGGCAAGTTCAAAGTTTGCTGTATATGATGCTTCTACATAAACACATTTAAATCATAAACTTAACTGCAACTCAACGTTTGTAAGGAGATATCTCATTTATCCAATTATCTTACGCCTGAATAAATTGTTCACGGCGATGTATTGGCACCGGTTTCGCAGAGAAGTATCGTGTTATTTAAGGATGACAGGGCGTTGACATCCCAGCAATGGCCGCTATGATGTGACGCGTCTCCGTACCCGGCCCGCCGAGGCCAGGCATGTGGGGAATGAACCGCTCACGGCGGCGGCGAAGGCGGCGGCGAAAGGGTCCGGCGGCTAATTGACACCAGCTGACACCACAGTTACGGCCGGGTCGGCGCGCTAGACGGGCGACCCCCGGCCGCTCCGCACTGTCTTCTGATTAATCGGGGAATTCGACACCCTGCTTCGTGAAATTTAGTGTCTACGTGCTCTTATCTTCTAGTTCATCTGCGTGCTACATCATATAAACTGTGAGTTGTGTTTTCGATCTATTATCTACCTCAGAAGATTTGTGATTTGAAACCTGCGTGAACAACCAAGCCGGAAGACAGAAACCTCGGTCTGTGTCAGAAAGTGTGTGAACGCTTCAAGATTTGTTTCAAATAAGTGTCTTTTTTCTCTATGGTGCGGCAGTGATATTACGTGCTCGAAATATTGCATTTCTTCAAGAGTCCTGCTTCAATGTTCTAGAACTACTTTTTCCAACGCATACCAACGCAACAGAGCGGACGAACACCACCAGCCCTGGCCATCGCCATGGCAACCCCCCTTGACCAGGGGACTGCCGCCGCAGTGCCGCCCGGCTAAAGTCAACAAATGCCAGGCGGCCAAACGGTCACCGGGGCACGTTCCCGGCGGCCGGCGCGGCGGGGAGCCCGGGGCGGGTGGCGGGCCCGCCGAGCGAGAGAGAGAGGGAGCAGCGACCAGCCGACTGCTCTCGGCACTGGGGTCCCCAATGGGCCCTGTCGTGTAGTGTGCCAACAACCGCCCGTCACCACGATAGAGACAGAGACGCAAGTCAGAGACGAGCCGCCGACGCCCGCTACTCCGTCAGACCGAGCGGCGGCGGTGGCCGCCGACCCACCCGACGCGACTACCAGCGAGCGGCCGGGGCCGGCGCTCGCCGCAACCGACCGACAACAAGATCGGCACACCTTGCAAGGGGAGGTCGCCACAGCACCTCTGGTCAGCGCTGCCGACCAGCATCCGGTTGCACAGGCGCACAACGCAACTGAAGTGACACGCCAACCTCATGGCTCTGATACGATTGGACGCGGGGCCTTATACATCATGGCGTTGAACATTTTAAGCCTAAAACCTAAGATTTTAGACCTCCGTCATGATTTAGAATTATTAAATTGTGATATTGCTGTGCTCACAGAAACATGGCTTCGCCCCGAAACTTGCTCACGCTTCGTCACGTTCCCGGGGTTTTCTCTGCACCGTGCCGACCGTCCAGACGGTAGTGGTTACGGGGGAATAGCTGTACTGATAAAAAACAATTTGAAAGTAAAACCACTTAAATCAGTTGTAGGTGCCAAAAACGACGGCAAAATAGAAACGTTTTGGTTACAAGTCAGTAACTCGCACGGTCGTCGTTTTAACCTAGGTTGCGTATATAGACCTCCTCGACACACCGTAGCCGCCATATCAGCCGACCTCGATTTTCTTGAAACTCAAGTGCAACGCGTGTTTCTTTCGTCCACTGACAATATTGTAATAACTGGCGACCTTAACTGCAACCTTCTAGCGTCCGACAACGATATATGTAAATCGAGATTTAATCAGTTCCTAGACAGCCTGGCCCTGCACCAGCACGTGACTAGTCCCACATACGAGTCTGGATCTCTACTTGATGTGTTTGTGTCCAATACGGGAAACTTTTTGAGTGACGTATCTGTCTGCCCATGTCCCTATAGTGATCACTGTATCATCCAAGCTAAATTGTCCATCCCCAAGCCTCGCCGTAAGCCGATTTTCGTCTCATCTAGGCGCCTACATCGCATTAATATATCGGCTTTTCACGCTGCTCTCAGAGCCACTGACTGGAGTGGAGTGTTCTCACGCGTGGAAGTGTCAGACCAGTGGTCTGCATTCATAAATTGTCTCCTCCCCATCCTCGACCATCACGCACCTCTAAAACGTATCAAAATTCGTAACCCTTCCGCTCCCCCTGTATCTGACACCACTCGCAACCTGATGGCACAGCGTCGCAGACTTCTTGTCCATAGTGGTAGGACCCCTGAGTTCATTGCGCTTAACAAACAGGTCCGTTCTGCCATTCGTCACGACACAAGGCAGGACATCGCCAGGAGAGTGCGTGAGCTGGGTCCTACCACCATATTTCGGAATGTACGTCAAATCATAGCGGGCAAGAAGTCTGCCGACCGCATCGTGCCAGAGGCCACCCCTGACGAGCTAAACCAGTACTTTGTGGGCGTTGGTCCCCGGGTTGCGAGTGAGGTCCGGGCCAGGGGTGAGCCCCCCTCTCTCCCTGTCCGTCTACCTCGTGTCGGCACATGTGCCTTCAAACTACAGCCTATCTCTCTGTCCGCTCTCCGGTCCTTCCTCAACTCAATGAAAAATTCAGGGGCCTGTGGTGCTGACGGCATCTCTATTCAGGTAATAAAGCTTTGCTTTGCTGCTATCGGCTCCGTTTTACTCCATATCATCAATACTAGCCTATCTTCCGGCGAATACCCAGCGCCCTGGAAACATTCCATTATTCATCCAATACACAAAGCCGGCAGCCAGTCCGAAGCTTCCAATTTTCGCCCTATCTCCATTGTATCTGCCTTCCCAAAGCTCATTGAGCGTATTGTGCAACGTCAGCTTTACTCATACATGTCGGATAACCACCTGTTCTCCTCATCCCAGCACGGGTTCCGCTCCCTGCTCTCTACTGAGACCGCCCTTCTGACTGTTTCTGATCACATCCTCTCGGCTATTGACCACCAGGAACTCACCCTTCTCTGTCTCCTCGATTTATCCAAGTGCTTCGATGTCATCGACCATTCTATGCTCCTCTCTAAACTACGTACATATAACATCGATCCCACCTGGTTTACATCATACCTCTGCGGTCACACTCAGTCTGTCTGTACGGCTGATGGGAGTGGGAACCTTCATTTCTCCAGGCCTCTCCCCAACTCTATCGGAGTTTTTCAAGGCTCGTCTCTTGGGCCTTTACTTTTTCAAATATTCGCTAACGATATGTGCCTGTTCGCGGGGGATGCTCATGTGGTCCAGTACGCTGATGACACTCAAATTTTGTTATCCGGCAAAAAACACCAACTCAATGATCTGGTCAGTAAATTGGAGGACACCCTGAGTGCACTTGATACCTGGTTTCACTCTCATGGTCTCAAAGTAAATACAAGCAAGACCGAATTAATAGCGTTCGGATCCCGCCAAAATTGTCGCGACCTTTACCCTGTTGCTGTTCAGTTCCGCGAAGACATAGTACAAGAGAGCCCATACGTCAAAAATTTAGGTGTTCTGTTTGATAAGCACTTCACATGGGACTCACACGTGTCTTCCCTGGTAAAAAAATGTAGTGGTATCCTCATTGGGCTATTGCACGTGCGGCACAGCATCCCCCGCGAGCTGTTGCCACTTCTTGTAAATGCCTTGGTCGTTTCACACGTTCGGTACTGTTTAGCAGTATTTGGCAATGGCTCGCAGAGGAACATACAACGCCTTGACAAAATTCTAAATTTTGCCCTTCGTGTCATATCTGGCAAACGTAAATTTGATCACATCTCTGACGTGCGAGCTGAGCTTGGCTGGCCCACTGCCCAGCAGCTATACAGGCAGCACTCTCTAAATCTACTACACAAAATTCGAAACACCGGGGAACCACAGGCTCTTGCTTCCCAGCTTCATGTCAATTCTGATCTCCGCTCCCGCTCTACGCGACAGAACTCTGACCTGGCCCTTCCACGCGTGAGGACAGAGGCTGGCAAGCGCCGATTTCTATATCATGTTGTGCAAAATTACAATGAGCTGCCTTTAGCGACACGTCACTCAGCCATGCCCGCATTCAAAAGAGCGATACAGAACATGCCTCAACCAGAGTAGCCTGATGTATATAACGTAATGTGCGTGTGAGAGCATTGCAGTGTATGTGATGTAATGTGTATGTGAGAGTGTTGAAGTATGTGCTGTATGGGAGTATGTGCTGTAGTGAAACTGTCTTCATTTTATATTAGGATGAGTGTACCATTCGTGTTGTCCATGCTTGTATGTGGCTCCGGAATAGCCCGCTTCGGCGTGGATGGGGTCTAACGTCAAATACAATACAAATACCAGCGGCGGAGGGGAGGGGAGCCGGCTCGGGCGCATACACACTGTGGGACGGACGTTGAAGATATGTTTCGAAGAGTTAAAGTTATAGATGTTTTCAGTTACAGGGAATTATACGCGGAATTGTTGAAAATGGATATAAATATGACGGACTAGCCAATGGCCCTAACATAAGTTTACCTGGGACAACACTAGCGACGTACACACACACACACACACACACACACACACACACACACACACACACACACACACACACACACACACACACACACACACACACACACACACACACACACACACACACACACACACACACACACACACACACACACACACACACACACACACACACACACACACACACACACACACACACACACACACACACACACACACACACACACACACACACACACACACACACACACACACACACACACACACACACACACACACACACACACACACACACACACACACACACACACACACACACACACACACACACACACACACACACACACACACACACACACACACACACACACACACACACACACACACACACACACACACACACACACACACACACACACACACACACACACACACACACACACACACACACACACACACACACACACACACACACACACACACACACACACACACACACACACACACACACACACACACACACACACACACACACACACACACACACACACACACACACACACACACACACACACACACACACACACACACACACACACACACACACACACACACACACACACACACACACACACACACACACACACACACACACACACACACACACACACACACACACACACACACACACACACACACACACACACACACACACACACACACACACACACACACACACACACACACACACACACACACACACACACACACACACACACACACACACACACACACACACACACACACACACACACACACACACACACACACACACACACACACACACACACACACACACACACACACACACACACACACACACACACACACACACACACACACACACACACACACACACACACACACACACACACACACACACACACACACACACACACACACACACACACACACACACACACACACACACACACACACACACACACACACACACACACACACACACACACACACACACACACACACACACACACACACACACACACACACACACACACACACACACACACACACACACACACACACACACACACACACACACACACACACACACACACACACACACACACACACACACACACACACACACACACACACACACACACACACACATCGGACAGGTATGCGTATACACACCGGCGGGCACAAGTACGTCCATGCACGCATGAAGGCGTATGACGCCCATCCGTTCATGCCTACAAACATACACTCGCATACGTATATACTCACGCGTTTACATGCAGGGGGGGGGGGGGGCGTGTGATTTCCAAAGTCGAAACCCACTGACGTCGAACACGCGAGGGAGATTGGAGAATCAAGGAATGACAAGCTTCGATGAGGACGATTTAATCCTAGCCGGGAAACGAGGTTGGTATGTGCTACGCCCCTGTGTGTATTTTGACTCTGCTGATAACGGTTGGTTCGCTGCCGGGTTTGGGTAATCATCTAACGAGGGAGGTATGCAGGATATTAATGTCGGGTGCCCAGGAGGGACAAAGTAAGTTGTTTTGATAGTGGATTCGTTCCCGAGCCAGGACGTTTGACCAAGAACTGACGCTGTAAGACGCCTGGGGCTCGCGAGCGGGTGAGTCGAGCGATGCAGTGCCGCTGAGGTGCGTTGGGCGAGGGATTGTGCCGCTGGAGTGAGGTGGTTTGGGCGAGGGATTGTCCCGCCGGAAAGGAGATCGGTGGTTAAGATGTGAGAAGCTGGTGCTGATGGATGAGGGGGTGCCGCCCGAGAGGAGGAGATATATGTCCATCGAGGGGGACCTGTGATGTACGCCGAACGATCAGGCCGGCCATGGCGCTTTGTATCGCAACGTGCAGCTCTTGTTCTCCCGACTTTCGGATGAAAATATAGGTTATGTCCATCGCAAAGTTACTCAGGTGGTGCCGGCCAACCGGGTGGCGCTAACTCAAACGAGATCGCGACGTGCGGAGGTGTTAGGATCGGTGGCGGCGCGGGGAGGGGTGATTGCCTCCGTGCGACTGAATAGGTCCATCGCGCTGGCCAGGTGATTGCAATAAGTCAGCAAGCGAATGCAGCTGCAACTTAGCCAAGTAGCTCTGAGCAGTGCGACCGCGGAATTTTAATAGGTTGTGGAAACGGGTTAAGAAGAAGCGATTAAGCGGCGCAGTAAGACGATATGTTCTGGGGGTAAGAGAGCGGAGCCGCGGACCATGGAGGGTGAGCGGCGGCCGAAACTACGTCACATGGCGGGACGGCAAAAGAGGAAATTATCGGGAGGATTAAAGGAAAAAGCGGAGAACCCCACCCGGTCAAGGTCTCTCACCCGTAATTAATAGCACCACTGGAGGGCAGTAGACGGAAGAGGGAGATACCGGGGCGTCAACCTGTGCATTTGGATTAGTGTTTGAGAGGAGGATAAGTGGGAGCGAGAATCAATGACTGTATGCCAGAATAACCGATTAAGTTAAGGACTAGTGGGAGAATTGACGCTCAGCGATCAATTATAGGTAAGGAGCCTGTTAAGGTCGGGGAGATAGTGGTGGGATTGTATTTGTTGGGGTTGGGACCAGGATGATTTGGGGGCGGATCATGGGAGCCGATATGGGGAAGGGATGCCGCGACGGATCATCTGTCGGGACATACTCCGGTAGGCTCTGTCGTGGGAGACCCTGTCCTGATATCCACCAATTACCGAACTCCACATACCATCTTGATATACCTTATAACCCAGCAGTGAGAGGCCTATATGTTGACTGACGAATGGCCAGCCTCATCAAAAATATTATGTACGAGTCCGGGCAGCGCAATTGCAACTGTTTGAAATTCATATGCTTTCGCGGGTATTCGGGAAAACCACAAGAAATAGCGGATCATTGCTGCCGTAAATCGATCCGGAAGGTCAAGAAACCCCCGCATGCAAATTTTCGAAATGTTGCAAATTGTTGCAAAATGTTGCAATATGCTCTAAATATTGCAAATGAAGTCCTAGAACGCTGATTTTAACGTCATTGCAATCAGCGGCCCGATCGGGTCCCGAAGATACTTTTTACAGAAAAGGAAAATTTTGATTGATTTTTTTTTCCAATTTTTTTTTAATGATGCAATGTTGCAAAGCCCGATTGCACGCTACAGAGTCAGGGTGTAGTCGGGCTGCCTGGGGTTCTCTGCCGGCGGGGAGGGGGAGTCACTGGACCGACATCAGGCTGTCGGACGGAGTCATTGTGTAGTCGGGCTGCCTGGGGTTCTCTGCCGGCGGGGAGTCACTGGACCGACATCAGGCTGTCGGACGGAGTCAGGGTGTAGTCGGGCCGGCTGGGGTTCTCTGCCGGCGGGGGAGTCACTGGACCGACATCAGACTGTCGGACGGAGTCAGGGTGTAGTCGGGCTGCCTGGGGTTCTCTGCCGGCGGGGGGAGGGGGAGTCACTGGACCGACATCAGGCTGTCGGACGGAGTCAGGGTGTAGTCGGGCTGCCTGGGGTTTTCTGCCGGCGGGGAGGGGAGTCACTGGACCGACATCAGGCTGTCGGACGGAGTCAGTGTGTAGTCGGGCTGCCTGGGGTTCTCTGCCGGCGGGGAGTCACTGGACCGACATCAGGCTGTCGGACGGAGTCAGGGTGTAGTCGGGCCGGCTGGGGTTCTCTGCCGGAGGGGGAGTCACTGGACCGACATCAGACTGTCGGACGGAGTCAGGGTGTAGTCGGGCTGCCTGGGGTTCTCTGCCGGCGGGGAGGGGGAGTCACTGGACCGACATCAGGCTGTCGGACGGAGTCAGGGTGTAGTCGGGGTGCCTGGGGTTCTCTGCCGGCGGGGGAGTCACTGGACCGACATCAGGCTGTCGGACGGAGTCAGGGTGTAGTCGGGCTGCCTGGGGTTCTCTGCCGGCGGGGAGGGGGAGTCACTGGACCGACATCAGGCTGTCGGACGGAGTCAGGGTGTAGTCGGGCTGCCTGGGGTTCTCTGCCGGCGGGGGAGTCACTGGACCGACATCAGGCTGTCGGACGGAGTCAGGGTGTAGTCGGGCTGCCTGGGGTTCTCTGCCGGCGGGGGGAGGGGGAGTCACTGGACCGACATCAGGCTGTCGGACGGAGTCAGGGTGTAGTCGGGCTGCCTGGGGTTCTCTGCCGGCGGGGAGGGGGAGTCACTGGACCGACATCAGGCTGTCGGACAGAGTCAGGGTGTAGTCGGGCCGGCTGGGGTTCTCTGCCGGCGGGGAGGGGAGTCACTGGACCGACATCAGGCTGTCGGACGGAGTCAGGGTGTTGTCGGGCTGCCTGGGGTTCTCTACCGGCGGGGGAGTCACTGGACCGACATCAGACTGTGGACCGACATCAGACTGTCGGACGGAGTCAGGGTGTAGTCGGGCCGGCTGGGGTTCTCTGCCGGCGGGGGAGTCACTGGACCGACATCAGACTGTCGGACGGAGTCAGGGTGTAGTCGGGCCGGCTGGGGTTCTCTGCTGGCGGGGAGGGGGAGTCACTAAACCGACATCAGACTGTCGGACGGAGTCAGGGTGTAGTCGGGCTGCCTGGGGTTCTCTGCCGGCGGGGGGAGGGGGAGTCACTGGACCGACATCAGACTGTCGGACGGAGTCAGGGTGTAGTCGGGCCGGCTGGGGTTCTCTGCCGGCGGGGAGGGGGAGTCACTGGACCGACATCAGGCTGTCGGACGGAGTCAGGGTGTAGTCGGGCTGCCTGGGGTTCTCTGATGGCGGGGAGGGGGAGTCACTGGACCGACATCAGGCTGTCGGACGGAGTCAGGGTGTAGTCGGGCTGCCTGGGGTTCTCTGCCGGCGGGGGAGTTACTGGACCGACATCAGGCTGTCGGACGGAGTCAGGGTGTAGTCGGGCTGCCTGGGGTTCTCTGCCGGCGGGGAGGGGGAGTCACTGGACCGACATCAGGCTGTCGGACGGAGTCAGGGTGTAGTCGGGCTGCCTGGGGTTCTCTGCCGGCGGGGAGGGGGAGTCACTGGACCGACATCAGGCTGTCGGACGGAGTCAGGGTGTTGTCGGGCTGCCTGGGGTTCTCTACCGGCGGGGGAGTCACTGGACCGACATCAGACTGTCGGACGGAGTCAGGGTGTAGTCGGGCCGGCTGGGGTTCTCTGCCGGCGGGGGAGTCACTGGACCGACATCAGACTGTCGGACGGAGCAGGGTGTAGTCGGGCCGGCTGGGGTTCTCTGCCGGCGGGGAGGGGGAGTCACTGGACCGACATCAGACTGTCGGACGGAGTCAGGGTGTAGTCGGGCTGCCTGGGGTTCTCTGCCGGCGGGGGGAGGGGGAGTCACTGGACCGACATCAGGCTGTCGGACGGAGTCAGGGTGTAGTCGGGCCGGCTGGGGTTCTCTGCCGGCGGGGAGGGGGAGTCACTGGACCGACATCAGGCTGTCGGACGGAGTCAGGGTGTAGTCGGGCTGCCTGGGGTTCTCTGCCGGCGGGGAGGGGGAGTCACTGGACCGACATCAGGCTGTCGGACGGAGTCAGGGTGTAGTCGGGCTGCCTGGGGTTCTCTGCCGGCGGTGGAGTCACTGGACCGACATCAGACTGTCGGACGGAGTCAGGGTGTAGTCGGGCCGGCTGGGGTTCTCTACCGGCGGGGAGGGGGAGTCACTGGACCGACATCAGACTGTCGGACGGAGTCAGGGTGTAGTCGGGCCGGCTGGGGTTCTCTACCGGCGGGGAGGGGGAGTCACTGGACCGACATCAGACTGTCGGACGGAGTCAGGGTGTAGTCGGGCCGGCTGGGGTTCTCTGCCGGCGGGGGAGTCACTGGACCGACATCAGGCTGTCGGACGGAGTCAGGGTGTAGTCGGACCGGCTGGGGTTCTCTGCCGGCGGGGGAGTCACTGGACCGACATCAGACTGTCAGACGGAGTCAGGGTGTAGTCGGGCTGCCTGGGGTTCTCTGCCGGCGGGGAGGGGGAGTCACTGGACCGATATCAGACTGTCGGACGGAGTCAGGGTGTAGTCGGGCTGCCTGGGGTTCTCTGCCGGCGGGGAGGGGGAGTCACTGGACCGACATCAGGCTGTCGGACGGAGTCAGGGTGTAGACGGGCTGCCTGGAGTTCTCTGCCGGCGGGGAGGGGGAGTCACTGGACCGACATCAGGCTGTCGGACGGGGTCCGGGTGTAGTCGGGCTGCCTGGGGTTCTCTGCCGGCGGGGAGGGGGAGTCACTGGACCGACATCAGACTGTCGGACGGAGTCAGGGTGTAGTCGGGCTGCCTGGGGTTCTCTGCCGGCGGGGGAGTCACTGGACCGACATCAGACTGTCGGACGGAGTCAGGGTGTAGTCGGGCCGGCTGGGGTTCTCTGCCGGCGGGGAGGGGGAGTCACTGGACCGACATCAGACTGTCGGACGGAGTCAGGGTGTAGTCGGGCTGCCTGGGGTTCTCTGCCGGCGGGGAGGGGGAGTCACTGGACCGACATCAGGCTGTCGGACGGAGTCAGGGTGTAGTCGGGCTGCCTGGGGTTCTCTGCCGGCGGGGGAGTCACTGGACCGACATCAGACTGTCGGACGGAGTCAGGGTGTAGTCGGGCTGCCTGGGGTTCTCTGCCGGCGGGGAGGGGTAGTCACTGGACCGACATCAGGCTGTCGGACGGAGTCAGTGTGTAGTCGGGCTGCCTGGGGTTCTCTGCCGGCGGGGAGGGGGAGTCACTGGACCGACATCAGGCTGTCGGACGGAGTCAGGGTGTAGTCGGTCTGCCTGGGGTTCTCTGCCAGCGGGGAGGGGGAGTCACTGGACCGACATCAGACTGTCGGACGGAGTCAGGGTGTAGTCGGGCTGCCTGGGGTTCTCTGCCGGCGGGGGAGTCACTGGACCGACATCAGGCTGCCGGACGGAGTCAGGGTGTAGTCGGGCTGCCTGGGGTTCTCTGCCGGCGGGGAGGGGGAGTCACTGGACCGACATCAGACTGTCGGACGGAGTCAGGGTGTAGTCGGGCTGCCTGGGGTTCTCTGCCGGCGGGGAGGGGGAGTCACTGGACCGACATCAGGCTGTCGGACGGAGTCAGTGTGTAGTCGGGCTGCCTGGGGTTCTCTACCGGCGGGGAGGGGGAGTCACTGGACCGACATCAGGCTGTCGGACGGAGTCAGTGTGTAGTCGGGCTGCCTGGGGTTCTCTGCCGGCGGGGAGTCACTGGACCGACATCAGGCTGTCGGACGGAGTCAGGGTGTAGTCGGGCTGCCTGGGGTTCTCTGCCGGCGGGGGAGTCACTGGACCGACATCAGACTGTCGGACGGAGTCAGGGTGTAGTCGGGCTGTCTGGGGTTCTCTGCCGGCGGGGAGGGGAGTCACTGGACCGACATCAGGCTGTCGGACGGAGTCACTGTGTAGTCGGGCTGCCTGGGGTTCTCTACCGGCGGGGAGGGGGAGTCACTGGACCGACATCAGGCTGTTGGACGGAGTCAGTGTGTAGTCGGGCTGCCTGGGGTTCTCTGCCGGCGGGGAGTCACTGGACCGACATCAGGCTGTCGGACGGAGTCAGGGTGTAGTCGGGCTGCCTGGGGTTCTCTGCCGGCGGGGAGGGAGAGTCACTGGACCGACATCAGACTGTCGGACGGAGTCAGGGTGTAGTCGGGCTGTCTGGGGTTCTCTGCCGGCGGGGAGGGGGAGTCACTGGACCGACATCAGACTGTCGGACGGAGTCAGGGTGTAGTCGGGCTGCCTGGGGTTCTCTACCGGCGGGGAGGGGGAGTCACTGGACCGACATCAGACTGTCGGACGGAGTCAGGGTGTAGTCGGGCCGGCTGGGGTTCTCTGCCGGCGGGGAGGAGGAGTCACTGGACGGACATCAGGCTGTCGGACGGAGTCAGGGTGTAGTCGGGCTGCCTGGGGTTCTCTGCCGGCGGGGGAGTCACTGGACCGACATCAGACTGTCGGACGGAGTCAGGGCGTAGTCGGGCTGCCTGGGGTTCTCTGCCGGCGGGGAGGGGGAGTCACTGGACCGACATCAGACTGTCGGACGGAGTCAGGGTGTAGTCGGGCTGCCTGGGGTTCTCTGCCGGCGGGGAGGGGGAGTCACTGGACCGACATCAGACTGTCGGACGGAGTCAGGGTGTAGTCGGGCCGGCTGGGGTTCTCTGGCGGCGGGGAGGGGGAGTCACTGGACCGACATCAGACTGTCGGACGGAGTCAGGGTGTAGTCGGGCTGCCTGGGGTTCTCTGCCGGCGGGGAGGGGGAGTCACTGGACCGACATCAGACTGTCGAACGGAGTCAGGGTGTAGTCGGGCCGGCTGGGGTTCTCTGCCGGCGGGGAGGGGGAGTCACTGGACCGACATCAGACTGTCGGACGGAGTCAGGGTGTAGTCGGGCTGCCTGGGGTTCTCTGCCGGCGGGGAGGGGGAGTCACTGGACCGACATCAGACTGTCGGACGGAGTCAGGGTGTAGTCGGGCCGGCTGGGGTTCTCTGCCGGCGGGGAGGGGGAGTCACTGCACCGACATCAGACTGTCGGACGGAGTCAGGGTGTAGTCGGGCTGCCTGGGGTTCTCTGCCGGCGGGGAGGGGGAGTCACTGGACCGACATCAGACTGTCGGACGGAGTCAGGGTGTAGTCGGGCTGCCTGGGGTTCTCTGCCGGCGGGGAGTCACTGGACCGACATCAGGCTGTCGGACGGAGTCAGGGTGTAGTCGGGCTGCTTGAGGTTCTCTGCCGGCGGGGAGGGGGAGTCACTGGACCGACATCAGGCTGTCGGACGGAGTCAGGGTGTAGTCGGGCCGGCTGGGGTTCTCTGCCGGCGGGGAGGAGGAGTCACTGGACCGACATCAGACTGTCGGACGGAGTCAGGGTGTAGTCGGGCTGCCTGGTGTTCTCTGCCGGCGGGAGAGTCACTGGACCGACATGAGGCTGTCGGACGGAGTCAGGGTGTAGTCGGGCCGGCTGGGGTTCTCTGCCGGCGGGGAGGAGGAGTCACTGAACCGACATCAGACTGTCGGACGGAGTCAGGGTGTAGTCGGGCTGCCTGGGGTTCTCTGCCGGCGGGGGAGGGAGAGTCACTGGACCGACATCAGGCTGTCGGACGGAGTCAGGGTGTAGTCGGGCCGGCTGGGGTTCTCTACCGGCGGGGAGGGGGAGTCACTGGACCGACATCAGACTGTCGGACGGAGTCAGGGTGTAGTCGGGCTGCCTGGGGTTCTCTGCCGGCGGGGAGTCACTGGACCGACATCAGACTGTCGGACGGAGTCAGGGTGTTGTCGGGCTGCCTGGGGTTCTCTACCGGCGGGGGAGTCACTGGACCGACATCAGACTGTCGGACGGAGTCAGGGTGTAGTCGGGCTGCCTGGGGTTCTCTGCCGGCGGGGAGTCACTGGACCGACATCAGGCTGTCGGACGGAGTCAGGGTGTAGTCGGGCTGCCTGGGGTTCTCTACCGGCGGGGAGGGGGAGTCACTGGACCGACATCAGGCTGTCGGACGGAGTCAGGGTGTAGTCGGGCTGCCTGGGGTTCTCTGCCGGCGGGGAGGGGGAGTCAATGGACCGACATCAGGCTGTCGGACGGAGTCAGGGTGTAGTCGGGCTGCCTGGGGTTCTCTACCGGCGGGGAGTCACTGGACCGACATCAGACTGTGGGAAGGAGGTACGAACGGGTGTGCTCTTAGATCAGAAAATAGGTTATGCAGTTCGACACAACAAATAACACATGCATATATCTAACTTTACCCAAATTGACGATTTTAGCCAAAACAGCACCAACTAACCCCGGTCTTCCCTACATTTCTTCCCCCGGCTTACCCAGGACCGACTAAGAACAAAGTACTGAGGCGGTAAGACTGCGGCTCGGTCGCTAGCCGTGTTATACTGAAGGCCGGTCAGTTGAGCCGCTGTCCATGCAGCAGCAGCAGCCGGCGACTGGCGACTGACCTATGTGCCAGACGAAGGACTGGACGGGGGGCAGGTGACGGGCGCTGGACTGGAACCGCAGGCTGGTGTAGGCGGCCGCAAGCCGGGTGGCGTCAGGACTCCAGCTGAGGTTCGTCACCTGCCACACGCAGACACCGCGCCAGTGTCACACAGTGACACAAACAGAGACACCGGTGTCCCACACAGGGATACATGGCACACACAGACACCAGTGTCACACAGGGACTAAGACACCGGTGCACAGTGGTTGGAAGTGCCGAAACGGATCGCCACGCGATTTTCACGAAAGTCATTTAGTTATAGCGTGTAAATGACTCGACCAATTCGCACCAAACCTTCAACGTTATGTTTTTACATGCTTTGCTCATCTTAGGATGGTGAACAACTTGTCAGGTCATGTCAGGTCACGGGGCTAAGACGTCATCAATGTAGGTATGTCAGGCTCGATGTAGACCAAAGCAGAGTTTGCCTGCTTGTATGTGACCTTTGAAGACCTTTGACCTGGAATGACATGTGGTGACCTAGTCTGACTTTCATTCACATTTCCTGACCTCAGTTGACCTTCCGTGACCTTTGGTGACCTCCGAGGGATAGGGGTGTGACGTTTCACATTTGTGATTGGGGCGTGTTTTGGGGGCCCAATAACATTTTGGGGTTAGTTTTAAATGCCAAAATATATTTCAGGGCCCCAAATTACCCCTAGACGTAAAAATTAGGTAATTTTGTGGACGGTTCCTACCAGCAAAAATCTTACGTGTGCGTAGTAAGCACACGTAAGCACACGTATATTTGGTAAGCATGATGCATTCAGACTACATAATGTCTGATGTCTACAACAAATTACAATAATGGTGCATACATGGGTATGGGCATGGGTATTTGCTGAATGTGTGGCCAAGTGTCAACCGATCACTGATCACTGAACCGACACACACACATACACACACACGCACACACACGCACACACGCACACACCCACCCACAGACCCACAGACCCCCGCGCCCGCCGCGCGCACACACGCACACACACACACACACACACACACACACACACACACACACACACACACACACCCACCCACCCACCCACCCACCCACCCACCCACCCACCCACCCACACCACACACACCCACACACCCACACACCCACACACCCACACACCCACACACACACCCACACACCCACACCCACCCACACACACACACACACCCACGCACCACACCCACGCACACCCACACCCACCCACCCACCCACCCACCCACCCACCCACCCACCCCCACGCCCGCCCGCCCACACGCGCGCACACGCGCACACGCGCACACGCGCACACGCGCACACGCGCACACGCGCGCACGCGCACACGCGCACGCGCGCACGCGCGCACGCGCGCACGCGCGCACGCGCGCACGCGCGCACGCACGCACGCACGCACGCACGCACGCACGCACGCACGCACGCACGCACGCACGCACGCACGCACGCACGCACGCACGCACGCACGCACGCACGCACGCACGCACGCACGCACGCACGCACGCACGCACGCACGCACGCACGCACGCACGCACGCACGCACGCACGCACGCACGCACGCACGCACGCACGCACGCACGCACGCACGCACGCACGCACGCACGCACGCACGCACGCACACACGCACACACGCACACACGCACACACGCACACACGCACACACGCACACACGCACACACGCACACACGCACACACGCACACACGCACACACGCACACACGCACACACGCACACACGCACACACGCACACACGCACACACGCACACACGCACACACGCACACACGCACACACGCACACACGCACACACGCACACACGCACACACGCACACACGCACACACGCACACACGCACACACGCACACACGCACACACGCACACACGCACACACGCACACACGCACACACGCACACACGCACACACGCACACACGCACACACGCACACACGCACACACGCACACACGCACACACGCACACACGCACACACGCACACACGCACACACGCACACACGCACACACGCACACACGCACACACGCACACACGCACACACGCACACACGCACACACGCACACACGCACACACGCACACACGCACACACGCACACACGCACACACGCACACACGCACACACGGCACACACGCACACACGCACACACGCACACACGCACACACGCACACACGCACACACGCACACACGCACACACGCACACACGCACACACGCACACACGCACACACGCACACACGCACACACGCACACACGCACACACGCACACACGCACACACGCACACACGCACACACGCACACACGCACACACGCACACACGCACACACGCACACACGCACACACGCACACACGCACACACGCACACACGCACACACGCACACACGCACACACGCACACACGCACACACGCACACACGCACACACGCACACACGCACACACGCACACACGCACACACGCACACACGCACACACGCACACACGCACACACGCACACACGCACACACGCACACACGCACACACGCACACACGCACACACGCACACACGCACACACGCACACACGCACACACGCACACACGCACACACGCACACACGCACACACGCACACACGCACACACGCACACACGCACACACGCACACACGCACACACGCACACACGCACACACGCACACACGCACACACGCACACACGCACACACGCACACACGCACACACGCACACACGCACACACGCACACACGCACACACGCACACACGCACACACGCACACACGCACACACGCACACACGCACACACGCACACACGCACACACGCACACACGCACACACGCACACACGCACACACGCACACACGCACACACGCACACACGCACACACGCACACACGCACACACGCACACACGCACACACGCACACACGCACACACGCACACACGCACACACGCACACACGCACACACGCACACACGCACACACGCACACACGCACACACGCACACACGCACACACGCACACACGCACACACGCACACACGCACACACGCACACACGCACACACGCACACACGCACACACGCACACACGCACACACGCACACACGCACACACGCACACACGCACACACGCACACACGCACACACGCACACACGCACACACGCACACACGCACACACGCACACACGCACACACGCACACACGCACACACGCACACACGCACACACGCACACACGCACACACGCACACACGCACACACGCACACACGCACACACGCACACACGCACACACGCACACACGCACACACGCACACACGCACACACGCACACACGCACACACGCACACACGCACACACGCACACACGCACACACGCACACACGCACACACGCACACACGCACACACGCACACACGCACACACGCACACACGCACACACGCACACACGCACACACGCACACACGCACACACGCACACACGCACACACGCACACACGCACACACGCACACACGCACGCACGCACGCACGCACGCACGCACGCACGCACGCACGCACGCACGCACGCACGCACGCACGCACGCACGCACGCACGCACGCACGCACGCACGCACGCACGCACGCACGCACGCACGCACGCACGCACGCACGCACGCACGCACGCACGCACGCACGCACGCACGCACGCACGCACGCACGCACGCACGCACGCACGCACGCACGCACGCACGCACGCACGCACGCACGCACGCACGCACGCACGCACGCACGCACGCACGCACGCACGCACGCACGCACGCACGCACGCACACACACACACACACACACACACACACACACACACACACACACACACACACACACACACACACACACACACACACACACACACACACACACACACACACACACACACACACACACACACACACACACACACACACACACACACACACACACACACACACACACACACACACACACACACACACACACACACACACACACACACACACACACACACACACACACACACACACACACACACACACACACACACACACACACACACACACACACACACACACACACACACACACACACACACACACACACACACACACACACACACACACACACACACACACACACACACACACACACACACACACACACACACACACACACACACACACCGGACAGGTATGCGTATACACACCGGCGGGCACAAGTACGTCTATGCACGCATGAAGGCGTATGACGCACACCCGTTCATGCATACAAACATACACTCGCATACGTACATACTCGCGCGTATACATGCAGGTGGGCGTGTGATTTCGAAAGTCGAAACCCGCTGACGTCGAACATGCGAGGGAGATCGGAGAATCAAGGAATAACAAGCTTCGATGAGGACAATTTAATCCTAGCCGGGAAATGAGGTTGGTATGTGCTACACCCGTGTGTATTTGGACTCTGCTGATAACGGTTGGTTCGCTGACGGGTTTGGGTAATCATCTAACGAGGGAGGTATGCAGGATATTAATGTCGGGTGCCCAGGAGGGACAAAGTAAGTTGTTTTGATAGTGGAATTGTTCCCGAGCCATGACGTTTAACCAGGAACTAACGCTGTAAGACGCCTGGGGCTAGCGAGCGGGTGAGTCGGGCGATGCAGTGCCGCTGAGGTGCGTTGGGCGAGGGATTGTGCCGCCGAAGTGAGGTGGTTTGGGGCGAGGGATTGTGCCGCTGGAGTGGAGATCGGTGGTTGAGATGTGGGAAGCTGGTGATGAGTGGGTGAGGGGTTCCGCCCGAGAGGAGAGATCCATCGAGGGGGATCTGCGATGTACGCCGAACGATCAGGCCATGACGCTTTGTATCGCAACGTGCAGCTCTTGTTCTCCCGACTTTCGGACGAAATTATAGGTTTTAGGTCCATCGCGGTGCTACCCTGGTGGTGCCGGCCAACCGGGTGGCGCCAATTCGAACGAGATCACGACGTGCGGAGATGTTAGGATCAGTGACGGCGCGGTGGGAGGTGATTGCCTCCGTGCGACTGCATAAGTCTATCGCGCTCGACCAGGCGATTGCAATAAGTCGACAGGCGCAAGCGGCCGCAATTTAGCCAAGTAACTCTGAGCCGCGCGACCTCGGAGTTTTATTAGGCGGTGGTGCAGGTCGAGAGGAGGTGATTAAGGGGGCCAGGTAGGGCCGAGAGCGGGTGAGCTGAGCGAAGTTAAGTCCATCGAGGAGGGCTTGCGAGGTAGGCCGGTTGACAGATCTTATGTTGTTTGTGCCGCAATATGCCACACTTGTCTTCCCGACCCTCGGATACAATTTGTAGGTCTTATGTCCATCATGGAATTCCCCAGGTCGTACCGGGCGACCGGGGAATGATGTCGCGGAGGCACCATGACGTGTGGAAGGGTTAGAATCAGTGGCGACGTGGCGAGGGGTAAAGGCCGCCGCGTGACTGAACAGGTCCATCGCGCTGGCCAGGTGATTGCACTAAGTCAGCAAGCGAATGCAGCCGCAACTATAATTGAAATTTGGTAAGAAGACGTATAATTGATGCAGCATATAGTATTTAAAGGGACACTCCCACCTTCCCCAAAGTTGTCAAATGTGCGCCGCTTGTGGTGCAAAATATGAAGTAATTGCTGCCGAACACGATTATGACATTTGTTTCTCGCAAACAGCAATTTCATAAAAAAAGTTAATTTTTAATATTTGGGTTAATGACGTCATATTGGGCTCTAGAGAGCTATACAGAAATCCTTTACGCTGCCAAAGCATGGCACAATTATTTCGAGACAATTCTGGCGCTTTGAATACAAAACAAACCAATTACCAAACCATTTGAAACACGCAAATATCTACAAGCCTAACCTTAAAATAAGTCAACTATCATTACCATTTGGTAAAGAGAGGTGACGCCATCGGCTTTAGACCCCTATTCAAATACACGAGGGGTTTATTCGTTACAATTGTCAAGATCAACCTCGAATTTCTTTTTGATTAGACCTATGTGGTTGTTTTAACTGCTACCCTACTTAATTTCAATGCAAATCCAACAACATGGCTATCTCAACTCAAAACTAATGTTAAGGTGAGAGTGTCCCTTTAACTTTCACGTCGATATCTAGCATAGTTGTCAAGTTATTGAGAATATCGGGGAGGGCAGATTCTGCCCCCCCCCCTTCCCTCCAGTGGGGCGCGGGTTAAGCTGCGCCCCACTGGGCCTCTGAGTTTTCCACGCCCGGCTGGGGGAGGTGTCTTTAATATCCCCCCCCCCCTTCGAACTAGAACTCGGTTCCTATATGAGGAGTAGGCGAAATCCGAAAATACCGTTCGATAGCTCGTCCACAATTATGTCGAAACTATTTCTTATCGTCTTTGGCTCAGGTCAATACTGAGGTCACCAGAGGTCATAGAAGGTTCAATTTGAACTTGAATTTGACCTTGCAGGATAATCTTGAGATTAGAATGAACCTGATTTTCGAAAAAGTGGGTCAGGTTTCACCTTTGGACCAAGTTTGAGAACAATTGGTGACCGGACCAGAAGTCGTTTCAGTGGTTGACTAGCTTCAGATGGTGGGGTCAGGGCCTGTGCAACAAGCTCTGCTTAGCGCGAGACCTGACCTTATAAATTCATCTATTCAAGAGATTCGGACTACATTCTGACACAAACTGTACGGCCATTCTGCTCTGAGCTGTGACATCTCGGTGACGTCACAGCTCACAGCTCTGAGCTGTGACGTCTCGGTGACGTCACAGCTCACAGCTCTGAGCTGTGACGTCTCGGTGACGTGTCATCAACGGGAGGCATCCTAGGACAGGCCTCTATGACCCTATTTCCATGGGCAGGTGGATTACAGAAGGATTAGATCGGCTCAGCGGCGTGGCCGTGATCCGGATCACGCGGCATGTTTCCATGGGCTAATCCGCTACTGAGCGGCTCAGACGCTCGCAGCAAGGTAAGGGATGAACGGGGATTTGTGCACCGGGAACTGCCCCGCCACCCGGGGTATTTGGATAGGACACAGGGCGGGGGGGGGGGGGGGGGGGCGGTGTGGCGGGCACGCTGCCCCGCCACCCGGGGTGTTTGGATAGGACACAGGGCGGAGGGGCCGGCGTGGCGGGCACGCTGGCCCGCCGGCCCGAGCTATTGTTCAGGATCGGTGGAACGGGTTGGGGTCGCTGTGGGAGTGGGACTGTTTTCCCCTTGATCCCGATCAAGCCCGTTCGGCTCAAACGGTACCGGGATTAGAGACAAGATTACCGTTCGGTCTGGGGAAAGGATTATGGGTGTTTTTATGGGTCGCGTAATCGCGATCATAACACTCAACGCGATCAAGGAGGATTAGAGTTGCCCATGGAAACGGGTGCATGTCTGTCTGTCAGTTTGAGGTGTATCTGCGGAGAATCAGGACTAGCGGGCTGCTGGCCAGGCCATTCACTCCGCTGCACAGCTGTGCCCGGCATGCGTGCGTGCGTTGGTGCGTGCGTGTAGGCGTGTGCCATGCAAGCGACGTATGACTGTACGGCGCGTCGCGTCGGGCAGGGATCCCGGAACACGTTGACGGTCTTGGCGCCGGTAGCAGCCTCTGCGGCGGGCGCGCCGCCCTCCTCGCCGCCGAAGTACTCCTCGTACATATCCAGCGTGTTGTTCTGCTTGATGCAGTGCTCCATCAACTAAACAGCGGGCAGAACGGCACGGACAACACTAGGTAAGAACGAGATAGACAGGCACCAGGTGCGAACACGAGGCCAGGCGATACCAGTGTATGTATGCCCCCGCGTGTCCACGGGGTTACATCATGACATTGCGTGTGTACCACAACACTGAACACTGGCAGTCGCACCCAGATACGCCCGATATCAGTTCTCAGAGCTGTGACCCTGGTATATAGCGTTAAGACGTAAAGCCTGCTGTCTGGCCAGCGTCCCCGGCCGCCGGCCAGATACGCCCGATACCAGTTCTCAGAGCTGTGACCGTGGTATATAGCGTTAAGACGAAAAGCCTGCTGTCTGGCCAGCGTCCCCGGCCGCTGAGTGGTACCCTGTCGCCAGCGTTCGCCGGGCACCGTCTTGGCAGCTCTCAGTCAGCCGCCACTTACCGCCCCCAGCTGCAGCACGGACGACATGTACATGTCGTCCTTCTCCACCTTCTTCTTGAAGCGTGTTGTCTGCTCCACGTCCTGCGGGTTGATGTCGCGCGCCCAGCCGCCCTCGGCGTGGTTGACGCCCGTGGTGGCGTACTCGGCTCGGTCCGTGCTCACCTGGTGACGGGCGTCACTCGTCACATTTCACACGTCACGCGTCACACATGCCACTGTACCACAGTCACATGCCACTGTGTGGCATTGCAGTTCTTGTGCCACTAGAATATGCACTGCATAGTACAATTTGTTGATTTGTACAATTTGTACAATTTGTAACACACTACACACACATGTGGTTACCATATGGGCTTTAGATGGGCTATATGGGCTCACATGGGCATGGTAACGACATGAGCATGCACATGGGAAAGATATGGACCCCATATAGGTTTGGGATGGGCGAGATTGGCACACGTAGCATGGGAAGGACATGGGCGTTAGGGTGGTCCGGTTTGCGTTTTTCTTCTTAGAATGTTAGATCTCAACCCCTATCTGAAGCATTTTGGGACACTTATAACGATGAAAACATCCAAATTGAGAAATTCGAAACAAAATTAGATGGCGAACTTGACTTAAATATTTAAGGCACCGAGGAGATTTTTGCACATTTTTTTATTATTTATTATCATATTTTCCTCCAATTTTTATTTAAGTCTTTCTCGCAATGCCCTTGTATTCAAATAGGAGGACCAGGCGCCGACGATGTTAACGTTTTTAGCGTTAACGCCATCTATTGAGCGATTCGGCAAACTACTAAAACATCCGTTCTATTATTGGTGATTGTTGTTCAGGTGTTTGAGCCAAGGTTTGAGCTATTGGTGACAAATGGTAAGAAAATAAATGTTTTATACATCTATGATACATTTCCGCATGCATTTGAGTTCTCGCGCTTACGAGAGGTCAACATGTGCAGAAATCACCTTGGTGAAAATCTTTAAGTCCAGTTCGCCGTCGAATTGGTCCTTGAATTTCTCAATTTTGATGTTCTCATCGTGATCAGCGTCCCAAAATGCATAAAATAACGGGGGGGGGGGGCGAGACCTAACATTCTAAGAAAAAACGCAAACCGAACCACCCTAATGGACATACTCAGGTGGGACCCGTATGGGTTTAAGATCGGCAAGGTGCGCAGACATAACACGGGAAGGACATGGGCATACCCAGGTGGGCCCCGTATGGGTTTGAGATGGGGAACAGACATGGGCCTAGATCCCGGGATGCAGCTGAGATCCGGATGTGTCCTGTGTCTCGGGATCCACCTGAGACACCAGATCCAGGTACACAATAAGCCGAGGGATCCACAAATATCCCAGATCATGATATATTGTATGCCGTGGATCTACAATTTACGCAGAGGGATCCAGGAAGATCCCAGATCATCATGCATTTTATGCCGAGATATCCACTGGGATCCAATATCTAACTTCGGGATCCAGGCACAAGTCTAATGGGGAGGTGTGCAAACATAACACGGGAAAGGCATGGGCATACCCAGGTGGTATGCCCATATGGGTTTTAGGAGGTTTGAAGGCTGAGAAGGCTGGACGTACTTGAAAACAATCTGGGGCTCACGTGGCTGGCCAATATCCAGGCCACCTAGTTTGCCCATCAAAAACACTTAAATACTACATGGTACCCATGGGGTTAGCCAACATCCAGATCACCTACTTTGCCCATCCGGCAACCACTAAAATATCATATGGTACCCGTTACGTGACCCACATATGGCTCAAATTCCTTATGAAACTACTTGCAAATCGTATGGTACATTTGTGGACCGCTAAGATCCAGCGAACATAGTTTTCACAACCAGAAACAACTCTTTGAAAAACAACACATTTTCAAACCATCACGAAACCACATGGGGCCCATGTTGGAAACCCGTTCCACCAGATCACATGGTTTTAATCCCGAATCCACTCCACTAAACGTCAATATGAGATCAAATTCCATGTCCATTGCTCATAAAATCACTTAAGACAATATGGGATGGGAAGAACATGGGCTGTTCGTGTTCATATAGGGCCCATATGGGTTTCAGATGTATTAAATGGTCACAAGTAAACATGGCAAGGACATGGGGATACCCATGTCTGTATCCATGTGTAAAATCTCTTGAGAGCAATATGGGCTCATGTGGCTGGCCAACATCAGGGCCACCTAGCTTGCCCATCCTGCAACTACCTAAATACCGTTTGGTACCAAAATGGGGCCCATATAGCACAACCTTGTGGTTACCACATGGGGTTTAGATGGGTTCCATGGGCTTATTTGGGCATGTGGAGGACATGGTCTGTCTCTATGGGTCCCACATGGGTTTCAGATGTGCTGCGTATTCGTATGTGTACATGGGAAGGACTTGGGAATGACCATGTGGGGCTTATATGGGTGTTAGGAGGTAGAAATATTTGACCCCATTTGACCTCGAAGATATTGATCTTCGAGGTCAAATGGGGTCAAATATGCCAAAATTCTCCAATTTTAGCACTTTGCTCCAGAAACCACAAAATATCTCGAGAACTATGATAGCTAGGAACAAACTAAAAAACAATCGAAAGCTCTTGAAATATGCAATTGCCATGGTGTCCTCAAATTTTAGCTCAGATTAATAGTTTAGGCTCCAGAGGTCATCAAAGGGCTATATTTATGGATTTTTTTCTTCTTCTTCTCGCAAATAACTTTTTACCTAACCAAGATAAGACAATATTTGTGACGCCAACGTGTTCGTCTCGTCAAGGTGCTTCGAATTATGTTCATGTTGACCAGATTACATCAACTTAGAAATTTGACCTCAGGTCAAGGTCAAGTGGTGACCCAAGTAGGTAGGCCATGTTGCATATTGGGAGACGTTCCTCGACGAGACAAACACATTGGTACCGGTTTCACTTCTCTATCTTCATTTTGTCGATAGTTATTGACAAAATAAGTGTTGGTAACCGCAGGTGACCTCGGCTGACCCTGTAGTGGCTACTGCACGAAAATTACACCTGGATCATCAACAATGGCCTATGGGTCATTCATTCCACGTCAAATAGCACAAGAAATTTCCCGACCCCTTTTGATTTCAATCAAATTTGAGGCACATGTAGTACCCAATGAATGATCATCATGCACAAACTCTTAGCTCCATTCCACCTCTGAGGTCAGAGTTACGGGTCATCTTAGGTCGCACGTTTTTGCCGCCATTGTATCATTCAAACGTGCATATATTGACACAAAATTGCTCTAGGAAGATGCGGTTGCTATCAGAGCACAGAGATATGATCGGTCTATATATTGCAACCGATGAACTTCCATGACCTAAATTTGACCTTTGACCTGACGAGGTCAAAGTCAACAATTCAAGTTTTTCGTATGTTTGCCTGCCCCCAAATGCACCAAAATTTAACACGAGAGTGGTTACATCACCATCTCAAAGCATGTCCAAAGAATGGCGGACACTTAAAAACTTTTTAAGATATGAGTATTTTAGTATAACTATGTCGCGCCGGTTGAATGTGCCCTGTGGTTATCTTCTATGAATTTATTCTCTCAAGAAGGATTAAAAATACATGCTCCCCATAACACCTGGTAACAAAGTAGGTACACACGTTACCAGTGGTGCCCACAACGTAGCTGCACAGGTTCAAGACGACATGCCCCGACTTGACATCATCTGACGCGCCGCGGGCGGCGCGACATATTTATACTAAAATACCCATATCTTAACAAGTTTGTAAGTGACCGCCATTCTTTGCACATGCTTTGGGACGATGATTTAACGACACTCGTGTTAAATTTTGGTGGATTTCGGGGCAGGAAAACACAACAATAACTCGAAATTTTGACTTTGGCCTAGTCAGGTCAAAGGTCATATGAAGGTCATGTGCAATCATGGAAGAAAAAAGCAATGCAAATTCATTTTTCTATCCAATGGCGGCAACCACAACTTCCTATAACACTTTTTTTTGTGTGTCAATATATGCACTTTTGAATGATACAATTTCGGCAGAAACGTGTGACCTAAGATGACCCGTAACTCTGACCTCAGAGGTCGAATGGAGCTAAACGTTTGTGCATGATGATCGTTCATTAACCCGCGAGTTACCGGGGTATATTCCATAACGCGACTTACGGGGGGGGGGGGGCTATCCCCCCTCGGATCTCCGGAACTACTGGACCGATTGTAAAAATTCAAACGGCATTCGATAGCCCTGAGGAAATTTATCGAGGGAAACCTAATATTATTGACCTCGGGGTCACCGATGACGTCACAGGTCAGGTTAAGTACAAAATGTTTGGCCGTGCCAAAAGGTCTCGATGGATTGAATTGTCGCGCAAAATTGCGATATTAAACGCATAAGCAGTCGATAAATCGGTATGATTCGTGTGTCTGACACTTCTAAGTACCATCCTAAGCTATGTATGACCCTGGGTCAGGTCAAGGTCATCGGAGGTCACGAGGACAAACTGCAGATTACGGTCATCAGGCGTTGTAACACATGTTTATGGGTTTGTTTTTCGTCTAGAACGCGGAAAATGGCCTTAGAACATGGTTTGTACCATATAAATAGAAGTAAAAAGCACAAACGGAAATTCATTTTTTATGCATGGTAATGCTGTGAGAGGTGGTCGTTTTGGTCATTTATAGGTCATAAGTCAGTCATTTTTGAAGATATCCACTTCAAATTTGGTACACATATTCACCGAACACGTCTCGATCACAAATATTCCGTTTTTTATAACTCTGATTTTTTTGAAATTTTTCTAAAAACAATGTATTTGGATTTCTCAAAATTTTGAATGAAAAAACCCCCTGAAAAATACGAGATTAGAGATTGATAGCCCGGTCTATTGTCAGTAATTTGATTTAAAATAATTCAATTTATCTCAAACATTGTACCTTTGACGGCGTTTTCCGCAAACCATAATTTTTCAACAAAACCCGAAGAACATGACGTCACTCTGACGTCATTTCCGGTTGACCTATCATAACCTCATCTCTTTCCTTTTGCCAACATGTGTAGAATTGATGTGAGAGAAGGTACTGCAAGATTGGTGACGATACTAGTGTTGGTTTAGGAGTTATTGCAAAATAACGGGATGAGGGGGGGGGGGGGGGGCACAAAATAGCCCCCCAGTAAGTCGCGGGTTAAGTAGGTACTACACGTGCCCCAAATTTCATCGAAATCGAAAGGGGTCGGGTTCAAAACTGCCCATTCTTGTGCGATCGCGCCGCGCCGTAGCGACATAGTTATAATACCCATAGCTTAAAAACTTTTTAAGTGTCCGCCATTCTTTTCCACATGCTTTGGGACGATGATTTAACGACACTCGTGTTACATTTTGGTGGATTTCGGGGCAGGCAAACGCAGTAATAACTCGACATTTTGACTTTTACCTCGTCAGATTAAAGGTCATATGAAGGTCATGTGAAATAATGGAGGTACATAGCAATGGACATTCATTTTCCTATCCAATGGCGGCAACCGCAACTTCCTAGATCAATTTTTCGCCAATATATGCACTTTTGAATTAAACAAATGTCGGCAAAAACGTGCAACCAAAGAAGACTCGTAACTCTGATCTCGGAGGTCGAATGGAGCTAAACGTTTGTGCATAACGATCGTTCATTGGGTACTACACGTGCCCCAAATTTCATCGAAATCGAAATGGGTCGGGTTCAAAACTGCTCATTCTTCTGCGATCTGACGTGGAATGACCCCTATGACAACATGATCCAGAAGAAATTGGACGGATATCATGCGTATCATCGGAAAAAGAAACATTGTAATATTTCCCATTGACTTATAATGGGGAGGTCATGAATTAACCCGACCTTATGGCACCGATATAAACAATACGAGATATTCGATTTGTAGGTACTTATGACCTTATGAAATCCTGCAACTTTGAAACCGATCGGCAAAAAAAACTGTGGCTGTGGTACAACCGCAAACTTTTTGGAGGTGGGATCACGTGATCTGGTCCGGTGACCTGACCTGAGATGACCCGAGGTCAAGAATAGCACTAAAGTGTGTAATACATTTTCGAACAGGTTTGCAAAAAACGACGGCGCACAGCGCCGCCGTTTTTCCGCTATTCTCGAAAAACGTTTTCCGCTATCCTCGAAAGACCTGTGTCCGCTATCCTCGAAAAATTCGAAAGGGGAGGGCGGATTACGCCCTCCCCCCTTCTAGTGCGCGTGTTAACCCTATTAGTGGCAGGTGGGGGCAGATTCTGCCCACCCCTCAGGTTTTTCGCAGATATCTCTCGAACGGCTAAGAGCAGACCCATGAAATTTTAGAACTTTTCCTAGAATTAAATTCCGCATATGGAGTCAAAATTTTGAAGTCCTAACCTTAACAGAAGCGGTTCCAGGGCCTGGTTTTTGGATTTTTTATTTGTGTGACATTTGGCGATAATACGGAGATACGATCTTCACGGCTTCTTACTATCTGCCTGAAGTATAAAGGAGTTACGTAGGTTTACGGTGATTGAAACAAGTACAAATCAGTTAATTGTTGTGAACTATAATAAATATTGCACGGCAGAGGCGGTTTCAGGGACTTGAAAAGGGGAGGTTTACAGGAAGTTATTTTTATATATATATTTTGCCTCCCTTTTTCGCTAACCTGGCACCGCCTATGGATGCATATATGCTTGATAACTGTTGTGCCCGATGTCACAATAGCGAACCATTTGATGTATCGAAAAAAGAAGAAAATAAACGGTTTTATAAGGCATTTATTTTACCCCCAAATATAGCGACCTGAAAACACCTATGATTTTTGAATTTGCAAAAGTCACCATCATATATCAATCCCCAATGCAATCTATATCGATCCCCATTGGTTGCGTTGAAATCGGTTGATAAACATGACAGCTGTGTTGGATCACAAATACCTCTAATATTTATAGTTTTTCCCCCCTGTTGCCCCCTATCAAAAATTTCATTTTTTTTAAGAAATGTAGATCATGTTGAGGGGAATCAAACGCCGTTTGAATTTTATAATCAGACTGGTAGATCTCGAGATCTCCGGGGGCGGAATCCGCCCCCTGCCACTAATATCGCATCTCCGTATTATCGCCAAATGTCACAACAAAATCCTCCAAAAACTGGGCCCTGGAACCGCCTCTAATAGGGGTAGCCAGGCGCCTGCCACTAATAGGGTTAAACTAAACACATTTCAAAACCATCTCAAAACCATATCGGGCCCACGTGGGTAGCCCCCATCAAAGTTCGAGTGTTTATAGTGCCCAATGGATCTGGAGTTGCTCAGGTCGACTCATCTCGCTGTATTTCCTTCGGCGTGTACTGTTGTGCATTTACTGGTATCCTTTCCATGGCGGACTGTTAAGCGTGTGGAAGGACTTGCCACATTCCTATATATTCCTTTTATT
Source organism: Chirona hameri (assembly GCA_036785665.1). Classification (NCBI taxonomy): domain Eukaryota; kingdom Metazoa; phylum Arthropoda; class Thecostraca; order Balanomorpha; family Balanidae; genus Chirona; species Chirona hameri. The sequence goes on from JAXIVJ010004868.1 coordinate 61,789, forward strand.
CATCCGTCATCCGCTGTGATTGCATCACCTTTAGTTTCACAAACGGAAGATGCAGTTATTAACGACCGATGGTACTTGTATGACTGAACTGGATGCAGTGTTATCAAATGGTTTTACCGTGTGGTAGACTGACTTTATAACTGAGTCGCACCCAGAAGGCGGCATTCGCCGTGGACCCCTACCGGCCGGGCTGTCTAATGCCGGCCGCCATCTTGTGTAGACCAAAAAGGCGGCCGGGAGCGCGGCCGCCCGTGTTAAAGGATAGGGAGGCGGGTACCCCGGCTGTCATTTGACAATATATTGAGCGAATTACTAGTGGTAGCGCAATATGACTACCACTACAACGTTCCAAATTGAATGGAGAATGATCCTAGGTGTTCAGATTAATTTCGCGCGAAATTAATCTGAACACCTAGAATCATTCTGCATTCAATTTGGAACGTTGCAGTGGTAGTCATATTGCGCTACCGCTAGTAATTTGCTCAATATATCCAATGTCAGCCGCGGTGCCCGCTTAACACGGGCGGCCGCGCGCCCGGCCGCCTTTTTGGTCTGCACAAGATGGCGGCCGGCATTAGACCAGTCTTCCGGCCAATGAGCGTTCCATATTATAGAGTTCAGTGGTCGCACCACATCGGAAGATCATGCTTTGCATAACGTGCGTTCAGTTTTAGTGGGATACTCTCACTTTGGGAGTAACTGTCGCATGGGAACGCAGAATATGCATAAGCACATGGGGCAATTGTTCTCAGCGCGATGAGTGGGGAGGAGTTCACATATTACGGCTGCGTGATGAACACATGGGGCAAATCATTGTTCCCAGCGCGATGAGTGGGGAGGAATTCACATATTACGGCTGCGTGATGAACACATGGGGCAAATCATTGTTCCCAGCGCGATGAGTGGGGAGGAATTCACATATTACGGCTGCGTGATGAACACATGGGGCAAATCATTGTTCCCAGCGCGATGAGTGGGGAGGAGTTCACATATTACGGCTGCGTGATGAACACATGGGAACAATGTGGGCTGGCCCACCTTTCCACATGGTGGCGATGTGGGCTGCTAACATGGTGCTCACATGGTTTTGGAAGACGTTTCTGTATGGTTACCATGTGGGCTTGTCCATATGGTAATCATGCATAAACCATATGGTTATCATATGGCCCTACCCGTACGGTAACCATATAGGCTAGCCCACGTGGTGCCCACGTGGTTTTGGAAGACGTTTCTGCGTGGCTATCATGTGGACTTGCACATATGGTAACCATGTAGAAACATATGGTTACCATATGGGCTTCCCATATGGGAACCATGTAGAAACCATGAGGTTGACATATGGGCTTGTCCATATGGTAACCATGCAGAATCGTCTTTCAAAACCATGCAGGTACCATGTTGGCAGCCCATATTGGTATCATATGGGAAAGGTGGGCTAACCCACATGGTTACCATGTGGTTACCAGTTACCACTTGCCATGTGTCTGTGTTATGTGCGATTCCCTTTGCCTTGGCGTTTTCTTGATGTGCGCTTTGCGGTCTTCAACGTTTGGTGTTAATTTTGTGTGTGATACTGAAGTCTCCAGGCAGTGGTGCCACATTTGTGTGTTACTGTAGTCCAACAGCCCATGGTGTTACTGTTGTGTGCGCTACTGCAGTCTCCAGTCTATGGTGTTACTGTTGTGTGCGCTACTGCAGTCTCCAGTCTATGGTGTTACTGTTGTGTGCGCTACTGCAGTCTCCAGCCTATGGTGTTACTGTTGTGTGCGCTACTACAGTCTCCAGTATATGGTGTTACTGTTGTGTGTTACTGCAGTCTTCAGTACTTAGTGTTAGTGTTCAGCACGCTACTGCAGTCTCCAGCCTATGGTGTTACTGTTGTGTGTTACTGCAGTCTTCAGTACTTAGTGTTAGTGTTCAGCACGCTACTGCAGTCTCCAGCCTATGGTGTTACTGTTGCAGTCTCCAGTACTTAGTGTTGTTGAGCACGTTACTGCAGTCTCCAGCCTATGGTGTTACTGTTGTGTGTTACTGCGGTCTCCAGTACTTAGTGTTAGTGTTCAGCACGCTACTGCAGTCTCCAGCCTATAGTGCTACTGTTATGTGCGCTACTGCAGTCTCCAGTACTTAGTGTTCACTGAGATAACAAATTTGCTCCATGTCCCTCCCCTTATAGGGAATGTTTCACCTTTCTGAAAGTTGTCAAATATACGCTGGTTGTAGTCGAAAAGATGAAGTAAGTGCTGCTTAAAACGATGGTGATATTTTTCTCTCCAAAAGTCACTTAACTTCATGCAATTTTTTATTATTTTATTTGGGATGATGACGTCATTATTGAGCTATAGACCGCCACTGATTGGCTGACAAAGTGGCATTGGCTGACAAAGTGGCAGTCGGCCAATCGGCGGCAACACTAGCCTAGACCCCGTTTTACAAATGATAAAATTAAATTGCTTACAAACGGCTAGGTTTTGGGGAAAATGGCCTTAGTATTTTCGACATTTCAATAACGGCCAAAGATAATGGCTATCTCAGTTGAAAACCAATACAAAGGTGAAACATTCCCTCTAAAACACTCGGAAATGCCTGCTTAATTACTTCCCATTGCATTCATGTCGTGGGATTATGGAGTGTAGGCTTCGTAGAGCTTTTGGGTATTACTATAGTTTTAAGGTATAATGTATAATAATGTATAATGTAAGGTATAATGTTTCAAAGGTGCCCATGTGCTACTCTTCCAAACACTTTCGACTGCTTACCCTCAAATTCTTCAGTAATCCACTAAACTCCATTGGTATGGTATTCAGAGGTGTAATCCGCAACGGTTTTTGAGAATTTCAGGACCAATTGTGGCGGTCATTTTGGATCAGCGTTTCGGAGCTCTGTCAGTGGTTGTGTGATCATTCTCCGTGTGTGATCTTCGTTGGATCAGCGTTTCGGAGCTCTGTCAGTCGTTGAATGATCATTCTCCGTGTGTGATCTGCGTTGGATCAGCGTTTCGGAGCTCTGTCAGTCGTGTGATTATGCTCCGTGTGAGATCAGCGTTGGATCAGCGTTTCGGAGCTCTGTCAGTCGTTGAATGATCATTCTCCGTGTGTGATCAGCGTTGGATCAGCGTTTCGGAGCTCTGTCAGTCGTGTGATTATGCTCCGTGTGAGATCAGCGTTGGATCAGCGTTTCGGAGCTCTGTCAGTCGTTGAATGATCATTCTCCGTGTGTGATCTGCGTTGGATCAGCGTTTCGGAGCTCTGTCAGTGGTTGTGTGATCATTCTCCGTGTGTGATCTTCGTTGGATCAGCGTTTCGGAGCTCTGTCAGTCGTTGAATGATCATTCTCCGTGTGTGATCTGCGTCGGATCAGCGTTTCGGAGCTCTGTCAGTCGTGTGATTATGCTCCGTGTGAGATCAGCGTTGGATCAGCGTTTCGGAGCTCTGTCAGTCGTTGAATGATCATTCTCCGTGTGTGATCTGCGTTGGATCAGCGTTTCGGAGCTCTGTCAGTCGTTGAATGATCATTCTCCGTGTGTGATCTTCGTTGGATCAGCGTTTCGGAGCTCTGTCAGTCGTTGAATGATCATTCTCCGTGTGTGATCAGCGTTGGATCAGCGTTTCGGAGCTCTCTCAGTCGTGTGATTATGCTCCGTGTGAGATCAGCGTTGGATCAGCGTTTCGGAGCTCTGTCAGTCGTTGAATGATCATTCTCCGTGTGTGATCTGCGTTGGATCAGCGTTTCGGAGCTCTGTCAGTGGTTGTGTGATCATTCTCCGTGTGTGATCTTCGTTGGATCAGCGTTTCGGAGCTCTGTCAGTCGTTGAATGATCATTCTCCGTGTGTGATCAGCGTTGGATCAGCGTTTCGGAGCTCTCTCAGTCGTGTGATTATGCTCCGTGTGAGATCAGCGTTGGATCAGCGTTTCGGAGCTCTGTCAGTCGTTGAATGATCATTCTCCGTGTGTGATCTGCGTTGGATCAGCGTTTCGGAGCTGTCAGTGGTTGTGTGATCATTCTCCGTGTGTGATCTTCGTTGGATCAACGTTTCGGAGCTCTGTCAGTCGTTGAATGATCATTCTCCGTGTGTGATCAGCGTTGGATCAGCGTTTCGGAGCTCCCTCAGTCGTGTGATTATGCTCCGTGTGAGATCAGCGTTGGATCAGCGTTTCGGAGCTCTGTCAGTCGTTGAATGATCATTCTCCGTGTGTGATCAGCGTTGGATCAGCGTATCGGAGCTCCCTCAGTCGTGTGATTATGCTCCGTGTGAGATCAGCGTTGGATCAGCGTTTCGGAGCTCTGTCAGTCGTTGTGTGATCATGCTCCGTGTGAGATCTGCGGTATACGCACGCCAGACGTGTGAGCTACTATTTATACTTCTGTGGCAGAGTTGGTGATTGTAGTGCTGTACTTGGACGGGCTCGTGCGATACATAGCTGTTGGTGCGTGTCGGCGCCAGTGTTTGTCAGCTGACCTCGGCCGACCAGGGTGACCTTGGCCGGCCGTGACCCGGCGCCGGGTGAGCTGAAGCCGCGTCAGTTGTGACTGAGGTGGCCGGGAACAGGGCGTGACCCGGCGCCGGGTGAGCCGAAACCGCGTCAGTTGTGACTGAGGTGGCCGGGAACAGGGCGTGACCCGGCGCCGGGTGAGCCGAAACCGCGTCAGTTGTGACTGAGGTGGCCGGGAACAGGGCGTGACCCGGCGCCGGGTGAGCCGAAACCGCGTCAGTTGTGACTGAGGTGGCCCGGAGCAGGGCGTGACCCGGCGCCGGGTGAGTCGAAACCGCGTCAGTTGTGACTGAGGTGGCTAGTGGTGTGCAAACAATTGCTAGTTTTGTTTATAGCGTTTTTATACCTTTAGCAAGTATTTGAAACAAGCTGTCATGGTGTGCCATACGCGGAACTAGCGCCGGGCGGCGGAGCGCCCGTACGGGCCTGCTGCCATTGGGTTTTCGGTATAAAACTGCATATTTCGAAGTCTAGCAGAAAAACTGTAAAGAGTAACAAATATGTTATCTGGATCCTGTTAGATTATGCAATGTTCTAGCATTCTACACTATTGCCAAAGACCTGACACCACCGCCGACGCAGCTTGAGACATTTTAAGATAGAATCATTGTTCTATTTCCAAGGTTAAATCTCTGGGAAATCGCCTGATTTAGGGTGAACGGCGGTGCAATACCACACATCTTAAAAAGTAAGGATGATATCAAAAAGGTTCTTTGCCTCCTGAGAGAAAACACTTCTATTACCATTCCAACTAAATTTGAGCCATCCACCTTCGATACCGTGGTCGCTTTGACAGGCTGATTGCATGCAATGCTTCGCTCAAGGTTACTATAACGCTTCGTTTACAACTGAACGTAGATGTTAGCTGGTTCTTATATTAGCGTAAACAATGGTTTTGTCTATTAAAGACATAAAGACATAGACATAAAGACATAAAAGAAAAGTGCAACAAAGAGCCTCTTGGGCCCATCCGAGGTTGCACCCCCCCCCCCTCCACCAGTCTCGCCCCTTCAAATCACCTTACTCTACCTGCATAAAAGAAGGCTAATCCCACGAGTATTTATGAACTAATCCCTTCTCTGTAAAGTATTTATCTAATCTAATTTTGAAGGAAGCAAGTGTCACTGCATCAGCGACATCCCCTGGTAGCATATTCCAATGTCCTACAACCCTTCTACTGAAAAATGACTGTCGTAGCCTAGTCCTACTTTGTTTCATAATGAGTTTATGCTGATGACCTCTACCTCGATTTTCCCTATTGAACTCAAACATACCCTTTAAATATCCAGAATGCTGACTATTTACAAATTTGAAGACTTCAATTAGATCTCCTCTTAGCCTTCTATATCTAAGTGAAAACATACCCAATTTCCTTAATCTATCTTCATAAGGTAAACTACCAAGACAATTAATCATTTTTGTTGCCCTTTTTTGAACTCTTTCTAACAACCAGCAATCTTTCTCATATGTTGGAGACCAGGCTTGTACACAATACTCCAAATGTGGTCTAACGTATGCACAATACAGTTTTGTTATTACCTTTTCACTCTTGTAGGAAACATTTCTGTTAATGGCCCCTAGCATTCTAAGTGCCTTTTTCCTAGCTTCTACAACCTGGTCTGACGCTGATAGTCTATTGTTTACCACGACACCTAAATCTCTTTCCTTTTCAATCTGCTCCATTTTCTGCCCACCCATTTCATACCTATGTTTACTGCTAACCCGTCCAGCGTGCATAATCTTACATTTACTCAAATTGAATTTCATCTGCCATGCTTCAGACCACTCAACTAGCTTGTCCAGATCTGATTGAAAAACATCCTGATCATGTTTTCCTCTAATAATCCTCACAACTTTTAGATCGTCTGCAAATTTCAAGACTTTGCTGTCTATACTGTTCTCAATTGCATTCACAAATATTATAAAAAGCAATGGGCCCAGGACTGAGCCCTGTGGAACCCCACTGAGAACCTCCTTCCATTGTGATTGGCACCCATTCAATATAACCCTTTGCTGGCGTCCTGAAAGCCACGTTTCTATCCAATCCAGAATCTTGCCCCTGATCCCATGAATTTTAAGTTGCAACCCCAGTCTTGTATGGGGGACTTTGTCAAATGCTTTACTGAAATCAAGACGAATAACACTCTCGAACGCGATGAGTAAGGAACATCAAATCATCATCATCAAATTTCATCAAAAATCATCATCAAATTTAACATCATTTACCTAAGTTGAAAACCAAATAAGTTAATATTTAGTAGGTTTTATTTTCGTGAAACACTGCGACGGTGCTTCCACCTATTGGCAACTGATTGAACTAAACCTCTAATGCTAGTGACGGGTATGGCACTCCACGGTATACATAATATTTTTCTTCTTCTTCATTATATACACATAATAGTTTTATAAGCTTGATTTGTGCCCTCTAAATTCCATAATTTGAGCTGAGAAGGGATATGTTATGTCTGTGACCGGGGATATGTTATGTCTGTGACCGGGGATATGTTATGTCTGTGACCGGGGATATGTTATTGCAGTGGGACGCTGGTCAAGTTAGCAGCATCAGTTATCACTTGACAGTGTGATATTTTGAGGTGTTTTGATTTACCCCAAACGCAGTGTATGGGGCCTCCTTAATGGGCTGATTCCGAAAATGTACCCCTTTGTGATAGTATTTTCTGTTGTTTTCGATTTACTTGGTCGATATTTGGTGTAAGTACAGGCTGCCTCCTTGATGTGCTGATTCCGAAAATGTACCATTATGGGGTGGTATTGTAACATTTCAGCAGCATGTTGGCGTGGTGTCTCAATTTGTCACACAATTGATATACTGGACCTTCTTGATGCACTGATGCCGAAAATGTACCTCTCCAGTTTTAGGACTTCGCCCCAGAAACACCCAAATATCTCGAACTATGATAGCGAGGAACAAACGGAAAAAAGCCATGTCCTCAAATTTGAGCTCAGGTCAATAGTTTAGGCTCAAGAGGTCATCAAATGTTAAACAAAATGTTTTGGCAAAACAGTTTTTTCTCGCAAATAACGTTTTACCTAATACAGATAAGACTAATTTTGACGCCATCGTGTTGATCTCGTCAAGGCGCTTCTAATCATTTTCATGATGACCAGTTAAGTGGTGCTTATGAATTTGAGTTAAGTAAGCTTATAAATTTGACCTCAGGTCAAGGTCAAGTGGTGACCCAAGTAGGTCATGTTGCATATTGGGATACGTGTGTCGACGAGACAAACACATTGGTGTCAGTTTCACTTCTGCATCTTTATTCTGTCGAGTTATTGACAACAAAGTGTTGGTGACCTCAGATGACCTCGGCTCACCCTGTAGGGGTCACTGACCGAAAATTGCACCTGGGTCATCAATAATGGCCTATGATAACATGATCCAGAGATTGGACTGATATCATGCGTATCCTCGAAATAGGAAGCATTCGAATATTTCTCCATTTACTTATAATGGGGAGGTCACAAAATTGACCCGACCTTAGGTCACCGATATCAGAAATCCGAGATAAACAAATTGTAGATACCTATGACCTTATGAAATCCTGCAAGTTTGAAACCGATGGGCCTAAAACTGTGGCTGTGGTACGACCGCAAACTTTTTGGAGGTGGGGTCACACCTGGTCCTGGTCTGGTGACCTGACCTGAGATGACCCGAAGTCAAGCATTGCACATAATGTGGGTAGTTGATTTCCAAACAGGTATGCAAAAACGTTTTCCGCTATCCTCGAAAAACCTTAAAAGGGGGCGGATTTTGCCCCCCTCTCCATGGCGCGTGTTAACACGCGCCCTGGAGGGCCTCAGATAATTACACGCCCTGGAGGGGGGGGGGGGGGGGGGGGGGGGGCAGATTTTGCCTCCTCCCTATGATCTAAAAAACTCGCAACGTAGAGACAAGATGACAACGGCGTTAGATAGCTCGAGACAAGCTCCATCGAAAGTATATCGGTCTTGTTTAGGTCAGCTCAATATTAAGGTCACCAGAGGTCATCATAGGTCAGATTTTCCAGTTTTAGGACTTCGCTTCGAACACCCCCAAATATATCGGGAACTATGATAGCTAGGAACAAACGAAAAACAAACAATCGAAAGCTCTTGAAAAATGCAATCCCACTTGGTGTCTTCAGATTTGAGCTCAGGTCAATAGTTTAGGCTCCAAGTCATTAAACATCAAAAAGGCTATTTTTTGGCAACTGTTTTTCGCAACTGACTTTTTTACCTAATGAAGATAAAGCAATACGTTTGACGCCATCGTGTTTGTCTCGTCAAGGCACTTCGAATCATATTCATGTTGACCAGGTTAGGTCAACTGACAAATTTGACCTCTGGTCAAGGTCAAGTGGTGACAAGTAGGTCATGTTGCATATTGAGAAACGAGTCTGGACGAGACAAGCATATAGGTACCGTTTTCACTTCTATCTTCATTATGTCGATAGTTATTGACAAAACAATGTTGGTGGTCACGAAATTGACCCGACCTTAGGTCACCGATATCAGAAATCCGAGATAAACAAATTGTAGGTATCTAGACTATATACAATCCTACAAGTTTGAAACCGATCGGCCTAGAACTGTGGCTGCGGTACGACCGCTAACCCCCCCCCCCCTCCAGGGCGGGGTCATAACGTGACCTGGTCTGGTGCCCTGACCTGAGATGACCCGAGGTCAATAATTTTACATAATGTGGGTAGTTGATTTCCAAATATGTATGCAAAAAACGGCGGCGTTGCGCGCCGCCGTTTTTGCGCTATCCTCGAAAACCATTAGGGGTGGGCGGATTTCGCCCCCCCCCCCCTCCCCCCAGGGCGCGTGTTAATCCGCTTTCATTGATTGCTTTTCCCGAGATGGGGAAAACCCAGAAAAATATGTTTTTTTCGGACTCTGACTCAGATTGGAACCCGACTGACTTCCCTGATCTTCATATAGACTCCAACTCCTTAACCCTATTACTGTCGGGCTAAAACATACAAAACTGTCGGGAGGGGTCTATTCTCCCATCCCCCTCCGTATCTCAGAAACCACTGAACCGATTCACTCCGGGAAAGCGGCATTCGATTCCTTGCAGCTTGAACTACATTTATATATTCACAAATACGAAAACTTTGCCATAATTTTGCATTAAAATTAAATTTTGCCATACAGGAAGCAAAGAATGGGGGGGGGGGGGAAACATGCATTTTTATATTATTTGACCTGGGACGTTGTTTGAACGTTTTTCTTCTTCATGTTGATGTATTTCGCCACATAATTATATGCTCTAACATACCAGTAAAACGCCTTAATCGGCGGACACCGAGCGGTATTTGTTGCTTCCCTGGGACAAACTACATACAAATTAAGTTGTATAATTGTTCATGCCCTCCTTGCTCGGATCCTCCAAAAGGGAGCACGTCCTGAGCGCTGCATGCTTCATCGTATACATTAATGCTTAGATAAATCAAGCAATTTTTTTATCAATAATTATTTTTTGTTCATTTCGACGTTTGCATGTGCCACGCGCTGTGGTACCACCCCTATCAGGGGTGGTACCACTACACACCATACAAAAATCAAAATTGATTAGATGGTCCTATCGGTGTTCTATTTCCCTGGTCCTATCCAATGGTAAAAACCCGATCTCAATCGGAACAGTGGATGCAAAGTTATTAGCTTCCGGAAAGCGTCTGTACGGCCGTGTCGGGCCATGTCGGGCCGGTTCGGGCCGTGTCGGGCCGGTTCGGGCCGGTTCGGACCGGTTCGGACCGGGTCGGGCCGGCTCAGGCCGGGTCAAATGTAAATTTGTCTAGTAAGTTAACGAGAACACCTCACGGGCGCTTCGCGCTCGCTCGGTAATAATATTTTTCAAAGTTTGGGGAAACTCACCCAATGACGTCCCCAGGCAATTCAAAAGGGGGTATCTAAAGATGGCACTATAATATTTTTTCGACTTGATTTCTGTTTTGGCTGTTTATAATTACATGTGTATTGTGTATGCACGAATCAGTCAACAATGGCCGTTTTATATTTGTGCGGTGTTTATATTTGTGCGGTGTTTATATTTGTGCGGTGTTTATATTTGTGCGGTGTTTATATTTGTGCGGTGGCGTGCTCAGGAGGGGAAGGGGAGGGGAATTGAGCCTTGTATTTGGTTATCTTTAGATTTGCTGATTGATTCTGTTGCTATGTAGTGTCACGCCATGGGTTTACAATCCCCCCCTAAT
>JAXIVJ010004869.1:0-35000 GCA_036785665.1 Chirona hameri
GGTTCCGAGCACTGATTTGAATCGTGAAAAACTTGATAAAAGCCTAAATTGCAGCTGTTTAGCGATTAACTTTGCACATGCAACGCGCCGCAGATGGACCGACAGTGGATATTGTGTGCCGCTTCTTCCTCTGCACATCTGTGTTTTCGGCTTGTCGGTGCAACTTGTGGTTGCCGAAATATCAGCCAGGTATGCAAAAATGTTTGGGCGATAATTTCGTACGCGGCGTTTTCGCTAATTAGTGCATTGTCAATGGAGAAATCGACCATTTTTGCACGCGGCACCACGCACAAACGACGCAACCGACCGTGATGGGACCCAAAGTTTCATCAATTTAGTCACCAGTCGAGTCGATTAGTTTTTGTCACGACGCTCTGCGTGCCTTAGTCCCTGAGCTATTAAGATCCTGAAATGAGACAACAGGTGAAGCTGAAGCTTTTCCATAGGCGCTAGTGTTGAAGCGCGTCGACAATAGGCTAGTGTTGAAGAAAGTAGACACTACTGCTTTTATAATATAGGATTATATTATGGAGAATCTCCCGCCACCAAATTGCCAACATTGTCCAGGTTATCCGCGCTACACAATTAAGCACTTACTAATTACTTGCCCAGTACACAACGATAAACGCCAGAACATTATTAATTACACACAACAAAATCGCATCACATTAAATCTTCAAACGCTGTTAGGTGATAATTACCCTGAATTGATAGGTCTCCTCTTTGATTTTCTCTACCAAACACGTTTAGTTAATCAAATATAACAGTTTTTTTTGGCCTAGCGCATTTTTGGTCCTCCGCGCAGGTTTTTTCCCCTTTGCCTTAGACGCTGGTTTTATTTTATTATTCAGGACTTTTCTTCCAGCTAAATACACCCCACAACCAGGTCTCGCTGAGGCGCCGGAGCCAGGGAGACTGGCAACAGTCTCCCGTTGTTGCAATGATGGCACCCCAGCTCCATCAACACTGACACTGTGTTCAAGTGTATTGAGTGTATGTAATACAATATGTATGTATGTGTGTCTCGTGTTTTACTTATTTTTGACCTTGAACGAAATGCTTAACGTAATGCTAGATATATTATTTTTGACCTTGAACGAAATACTTAACGTAATGTTAGATAGTATATTTACTTTGAACAATAAACTAACGTAAAATAGCTACCCTACTCCCTAGTTTACTCCGGGTTCGCATAAACCGGTTAACGTAATTCTTTGCCTGGCAAATTGCCAGAGGTAATTTCCCCTCCCCCGGAAAAATGGCTATAGGCCGGTCCGGGGGAAAACAATAAAAAAAAACGGCGACCGTCGCACCTCTCCCAGTGGTGAACGAACTCCTGCAATACGCCCGGCTGAGGCGTCAATCGGCACTCCCCGCATGAGTATTGCGACACCTCGACACCCCATGTAGCGGTGACGTTACGCTTCTCCCAGTGGTGAACGAACTCAATACGCCCGGCTGAGGCGTCAATCGACACCCCCCGCATGAGTATTGCGAAACCTCGACACCCCATGCAGCGGTGACGAACACACAATGCGATGGTGGTCGGCACTGACACACCACGCAGGTGTCTGACATGGGTGTAGATAGCGAAGCATCAACAATGACACCCCATGCATGAGTAAATTTCCAAATTAACCCCTATGGCAGGAGTTGACACCCGGGTCGTGTGTAGCGATTTTGTGAGTGTACCCTTGTTTTGTGTTTCGGTAAGGTGATATTAGCACCGTATATTCTAGAGAGCTTGTTGGCTACTTCAACCTTATTGGCATGGTTTAGTTCTCAGCTTTTTCATCCAGACATATTTTCAACTGGCGCCTTATGTCTTCATCTATTGTATTACGATCATGCTCTTCGTAAAGTTTTATCAACTTCTGATGTAAATCGGTAGCTAGGCTTTCTTGCTTTCGAAGTTCATGTTGCACTAGTTGTTTTCTAAACTTGTTTGTGAACGCTCTTTTCTTGTTGCCGGGTCATGTAGTGTTATATTAGAAAAGGTAGGCAGTAAATCTTCCTTCAGGCATAGACCATTAAATGTTATAGCGTTGTCACATTTTGCAAGCTTTTTGTGAGTTTTAATCAACGTATTTACTGTTCGTTTCGAATCATTAGATAAAGTAGAAAGAAGAAAACCTAGGTTCATGTATATCGTTTTCTATTAACCGACGCGTTTGGAATGCATTACACACTCATTTGCAAGGATACAGTGCAGTTCCGATCCCATGGTTTTCAGTCACATGCATTTCGGAAAACAAAATCAAGTTTATAAATCCGGCAATGTGATCGGGGCATTGCCTTGGGGTCAAAATCGTAATTTGGTTTTACCTCCTGGGCCATGTTTCACCAAGTGAATATATTCCTTTTCGGTGCCGTACATATTCACTTTTGTCATACTATGACATATTCTGTTTCACCAAATGCCGTACTGGAATACTTATGCCATCCAAAGTATGACAGCCAAAGTACGGAATTTTTGGAATATATTCCATTTCGACCGGCCGATCTACTTCTTTAACCAGCTGATTGCCGTGTTTGCTTACATTCAAAGTATGCCATTTTTAGTGGCATAATTTGCATCCTCAGCGCCAAGCTCAGTGCGGGTTATATTGCTATTGAATCATCAACGGATAGATTGGTCAGCGAATTTTAGTGGCATATTTATTGTTTTATTATTCGTTGTTGTGTCGTTCGTTTTTTTTGCATTTTCAACTGTTCCTGTTGGTGTTTTTGCTGGCATCTGTTTTGAGCATCGTTGTTCTGGAGAATGGAAGGTGAAGTTGAAGCTGGTGAGGCCATGTTGGGCCTATTAGTAGAAAACGCGTTTTCAACCACGTTCAAATGGTGATGCAGATTTGTCTGCGGATAACTATTTAGGTGAGATAGACTTACTAAGAAATTGCATAGAAAGGACAGTAGATATAGAAAGGACGGTATTTCGTATGTTGGTCGTAATAAAAGCCTGTCTTTCACTGTGTATGTATTTAACCGCATATCTAAAGAAGCGGAGCGAACGAGACTCGAACCCTCGACCACCGGATCTAAGTCCCAGCGCTCTATCACTTACGCTATCACAGCAACTGGTGTCCGCCTGCTTATTTAATAGATAATATAAATCAACCTGAGGAGCCTACATTTCCATGGCAGCAGAATCATCAAATGAAAACAATGTAACTACCTAGCTCTCAATTATTTCAATATAATGTTGAAACTAAATATTGCGGAGAATAGTGTGCGTCTGCCACAAAACTCACAAGAAAATTGTATCTTAATTGATGTGCTAATCGCGACAGGCTGCGGTCACCAACACATATTTGTCAGCGCATGATACACACGGAAGATATCTTCAAAGAATATTTATTTTCAAGTTACAAAAACGCTCAGCATCTCGCTCGAATATGATTTTTGTTTCGATCTGCTATCCTGTTAAACTGCTGTCGCAGTCATAGTAAAGATAAAACACACGCATATCTCCACACTACACAGCTTGTTACCCGACGCCACCACGCTGTTTTTTCAGCAAATGTTTTCCGCAGTTTATCTTCATAGCTTTTTTTCATACTTCGGACCAAGACCGTACTTCGGACTGATGGCAAGTCGGTCCGCGTTCGTGTTGCACAATGGCGAACGTGAACTTCTCCACTTGCAAAGTCACCGGCGATTGACTCTTGCTCTGGTGCTGAAGGCATTCGCTTAACAATTACCTTAGCGAATAAAACAATCTAAATTGTAACGTCAATCATAAAAAACAACAGGAAACCACTTAAGTTTGATAGGTAGTAGCTAACAGCCATGAAATTACACCAGGCACGGTAAAGCCGGCGACGAGATTGTTTGTTTACATTGTCGGCCTTGGAATGCCGGCGCCGCGTGAATCATTCCAAGCAAATATAAATATAAATACAAATCCTTTGAAAACCATGTAATTATATATAAATGGAAATATAAATCAATATCAAAATATTAATATATATCAAAAATATAGATAAGCATATATTTTCCGTTATTTACGTCTGCAGACGGAAAATATAGTGCCGCCCGCTAGCCAATCAGCGCGCGGCTCTGAGTGCATGCGCGAATATTTCTCTTCGAATATATTCCCTACGGCAAGTAATATATTACCGTGGTGAAACAGAATAGTATTACTGTCATACTTTGGATGCCGTACTTTTCGGAAGTACGGCATGAATATATTCACTTGGTGAAACAGGGCCCTGGGGGGTTTATTTTTTTCCCCCTCAGGATCGACGGCCCTTAACCCTATTTGTAACAGGCTCCTGGCTACCTCTATTTGTAACAGGGGGGCGGATTCCGCCCCCCCCCCCGGAGATCTCCCGTCCGATTTTCAAAAATGAAATGGTGCTCGGTTCCCCTCAACACGATCTACATTTATAAATAATAATATAAACATAAATTAAATGCACAGCACGTTCTTGCCGCTGTGAACTTTATTATGTGCAAGTTTCGTAGCTCTAAATTGATATCTTCTTCAAAAAATGGCCATCGGCCATCATCGAAACGGCCATCATCGAAAAACATGATGGCCGTCCAGTTTCTGCTCGGCTGCTGCTATCAGCGTGCACGAGCTGTTTTGTTGAATTGCTATTGGACGGCGCTAACAATATGCTAGCAGTTGAATCGATAGTTGCAGTGCTAGCGGAAGCCCTCTGGAGTCTACCCGATCACTTTTTGCTCCCAAGCAAATTCCTGGAGTCTTCGAATATCTCAGCAACTAGGGTGAATCTGGAGAAATGAAGTAATGGTTCAATTCAGAAAATTGTGTTCTATAGACCAGTGTCAATAACCCCAACTAAGCGATGTGAGTAGGCACACTCCCTTTAACCCTATTTGTAACAGGCTCCTGGTTACCCCTATTTGTAACAGGGGGGCGGATTCCGCCCCCCCCCCCTTCGGAGATCTCGAGATCTACCCGTCCGATTTTCAAAAATGAAACGGTGTTTGGTTCCCCTCAACACGATCTACATTTCTAAATAATAAAATAAATCTAAATTTTGGATAGGGGGGCAACAGGGGGGCAAAAACTACAAATTTTAGTGGTATTTTTGATCCAACATAGCTTTCATGTTTATCGACCGATTTTAACACAACTAAAAGGAATCGATAGAGATTTAAATGGAAATTGATATATGACGGTGACGTTTGAAAATTCAAAAATCATAGGCGTGTGCAGGTCACTCAATATGGGGGAGAAGTAAATGCGTAATAAAACCATTTTTTGATGTTTTTTATAAATGAAATGGTATGTGATTGAAACATTTGACAAAACAGTTATAAATCATATTTTTGCCATAGGCGGTACCAGGTTAGTGAAAAAGGGGGGTAAAATTGGGAAAAAATATTAACCGCAAACAAGTTGCTACCCAGCACTATAAATATGTTACTGATCGTAGATAGTTCCTTTTTGCATGTTGTACTTCATCATAGGCGTATCCAGGATCCAATCTGGGGCGGCGCAAGACCTTTTGATAAGTATATTGTCCGCTATTATGATACTAACTAGTCAACAGTGACTATTTCACTTACAACTTCAAATAACATAGCTTACCCCCCTTTTACCCTACCTGGACTCGCCTATTATCTTATAATCGTTCGTAGAGTAGCCTGTGGTGCGTGTTTCATCCGAAAACTGCAGTATGTTATGTCATTGTACGCCCATGTCTCTTAGTTTCCTTGCAATAATATGACCCCCTTTCTTCCATTCCTGAGCGCGCCTCTGCAAAAAAATGACTTTATTGCCTTTTTTGGCCTCATATGTGCATATATCATTATAAGCTAAACGTATATTGCGCCGTTATCGCTGGCATATCGTCATCACCATGCAGTCACCCCCCTTTTCATGTTCCTGAACACGCCCCTGAAACTCTATATGTAATAAATTATGCAAATAATGAAAGTAGAAGCTATCTTTTACATCTTGATAGCTATAAATTCCCCTTACATTGCTCTATTGGCTTCCCGCCAAGCATTGAATACTTCCTGGAAACCCCCCCCCCCCCCTTTCAAGCCCCTGAAACCGCCTCTGTCATGCAATTTTTATGATATTTCATTAACACCAACTAATTTTCACTTGTTGCAATCACCGTAAGCCGATGTAACTCCTTCATACTTGATAGGAAGAAGCCGTGAAGATCGCATTTCCGTATTATCGCCAAATGTCGCCTCCGAACCCACCCAAAATTGTGCCCTGGAACCGCCTCTGCTCAGGTTAAGAACTCAAAATTTTGACTCCAAATGCGGAGTTCAATTCTATGAAAAGTCAGGTCTGTGTCACCAACCGTGTGACCTGAAGAGGCGAAATAAGAAAAAAATGATGGTGCCAATGTGTTGGCACTTGGCACGTACCACGTGCCATCGATTGACCCGAAAATGGTACCATCATTTGTCCCCCGTTTTGCCGCATCGAACGGTGCCACCCGCGTCGAAAACGGCCCAGCCGTTTGGGCTACTCGTGTCAATATGCTCCGTTGGAAACACACAGACACACAGACACACAGACACACAGACACACAGACACACAGACACACAGACACACAGACACACAGACACACAGACACACAGACACACAGACACACAGACACACAGACACACAGACACACAGACACACAGACACACAGACACACAGACACACAGACACACAGACACACAGACACACAGACACACAGACACACAGACACACAGACACACAGACACACAGACACACAGACACACAGACACACAGACACACAGACACACAGACACACAGACACACAGACACACAGACACACAGACACACAGACACACAGACACACAGACACACAGACACACAGACACACAGACACACAGACACACAGACACACAGACACACAGACACACAGACACACAGACACACAGACACACAGACACACAGACACACAGACACACAGACACACAGACACACAGACACACAGACACACAGACACACAGACACACAGACACACAGACACACAGACACACAGACACACAGACACACAGACACACAGACACACAGACACACAGACACACAGACACACAGACACACAGACACACAGACACACAGACACACAGACACACAGACACACAGACACACAGACACACAGACACACAGACACACAGACACACAGACACACAGACACACAGACACACAGACACACAGACACACAGACACACAGACACACAGACACACAGACACACAGACACACAGACACACAGACACACAGACACACAGACACACAGACACACAGACACACAGACACACAGACACACAGACACACAGACACACAGACACACAGACACACAGACACACAGACACACAGACACACAGACACACAGACACACAGACACACAGACACACAGACACACAGACACACAGACACACAGACACACAGACACACAGACACACAGACACACAGACACACAGACACACAGACACACAGACACACAGACACACAGACACACAGACACACAGACACACAGACACACAGACACACAGACACACAGACACACAGACACACAGACACACAGACACACAGACACACAGACACACAGACACACAGACACACAGACACACAGACACACAGACACACAGACACACAGACACACAGACACACAGACACACAGACACACAGACACACAGACACACAGACACACAGACACACAGACACACAGACACACAGACACACAGACACACAGACACACAGACACACAGACACACAGACACACAGACACACAGACACACAGACACACAGACACACAGACACACAGACACACAGACACACAGACACACAGACACACAGACACACAGACACACAGACACACAGACACACAGACACACAGACACACAGACACACAGACACACAGACACACAGACACACAGACACACAGACACACAGACACACAGACACACAGACACACAGACACACAGACACACAGACACACAGACACACAGACACACAGACACACAGACACACAGACACACAGACACACAGACACACAGACACACAGACACACAGACACACAGACACACAGACACACAGACACACAGACACACAGACACACAGACACACAGACACACAGACACACAGACACACAGACACACAGACACACAGACACACAGACACACAGACACACAGACACACAGACACACAGACACACAGACACACAGACACACAGACACACAGACACACAGACACACAGACACACAGACACACAGACACACAGACACACAGACACACAGACACACAGACACACAGACACACAGACACACAGACACACAGACACACAGACACACAGACACACAGACACACAGACACACAGACACACAGACACACAGACACACAGACACACAGACACACAGACACACAGACACACAGACACACAGACACACAGACACACAGACACACAGACACACAGACACACAGACACACAGACACACAGACACACAGACACACAGACACACAGACACACAGACACACAGACACACAGACACACAGACACACAGACACACAGACACACAGACACACAGACACACAGACACACAGACACACAGACACACAGACACACAGACACACAGACACACAGACACACAGA
This sequence comes from Chirona hameri, assembly GCA_036785665.1. NCBI lineage: Eukaryota > Metazoa > Arthropoda > Thecostraca > Balanomorpha > Balanidae > Chirona > Chirona hameri. The sequence continues at coordinate 8,602 of JAXIVJ010004869.1, forward strand.
CACACAGACACACAGACACACAGACACACAGACACACAGACACACAGACACACAGACACACAGACACACAGACACACAGACACACAGACACACAGACACACAGACACACAGACACACAGACACACAGACACACAGACACACAGACACACAGACACACAGACACACAGACACACAGACACACAGACACACAGACACACAGACACACAGACACACAGACACACAGACACACAGACACACAGACACACAGACACACAGACACACAGACACACAGACACACAGACACACAGACACACAGACACACAGACACACAGACACACAGACACACAGACACACAGACACACAGACACACAGACACACAGACACACAGACACACAGACACACAGACACACAGACACACAGACACACAGACACACAGACACACAGACACACAGACACACAGACACACAGACACACAGACACACAGACACACAGACACACAGACACACAGACACACAGACACACAGACACACAGACACACAGACACACAGACACACAGACACACAGACACACAGACACACAGACACACAGACACACAGACACACAGACACACAGACACACAGACACACAGACACACAGACACACAGACACACAGACACACAGACACACAGACACACAGACACACAGACACACAGACACACAGACACACAGACACACAGACACACAGACACACAGACACACAGACACACAGACACACAGACACACAGACACACAGACACACAGACACACAGACACACAGACACACAGACACACAGACACACAGACACACAGACACACAGACACACAGACACACAGACACACAGACACACAGACACACAGACACACAGACACACAGACACACAGACACACAGACACACAGACACACAGACACACAGACACACAGACACACAGACACACAGACACACAGACACACAGACACACAGACACACAGACACACAGACACACAGACACACAGACACACAGACACACAGACACACAGACACACAGACACACAGACACACAGACACACAGACACACAGACACACAGACACACAGACACACAGACACACAGACACACAGACACACAGACACACAGACACACAGACACACAGACACACAGACACACAGACACACAGACACACAGACACACAGACACACAGACACACAGACACACAGACACACAGACACACAGACACACAGACACACAGACACACAGACACACAGACACACAGACACACAGACACACAGACACACAGACACACAGACACACAGACACACAGACACACAGACACACAGACACACAGACACACAGACACACAGACACACAGACACACAGACACACAGACACACAGACACACAGACACACAGACACACAGACACACAGACACACAGACACACAGACACACAGACACACAGACACACAGACACACAGACACACAGACACACAGACACACAGACACACAGACACACAGACACACAGACACACAGACACACAGACACACAGACACACAGACACACAGACACACAGACACACACACACACACACACACACACACACACACACACACACACACACACACACACACACACACACACACACACACACACACACACACACACACACACACACACACACACACACACACACACACACACACACACACACACACACACACACACACACACACACACACACACACACACACACACACACACACACACACACACACACACACACACACACACACACACACACACACACACACACACACACACACACACACACACACACACACACACACACACACACACACACACACACACACACACACACACACACACACACACACACACACACACACACACACACACACACACACACACACACACACACACACACACACACACACACACACACACACACACACACACACACACACACACACACACACACACACACACACACACACACACACACACACACACACACACACACACACACACACACACACACACACACACACACACACACACACACACACACACACACACACACACACACACACACACACACACACACACACACACACACACACACACACACACACACACACACACACACACACACACACACACACACACACACACACACACACACACACACACACACACACACACACACACACACACACACACACACACACACACACACACACACACACACACACACACACACACACACACACACACACACACACACACACACACACACACACACACACACACACACACACACACACACACACACACACACACACACACACACACACACACACACACACACACACACACACACACACACACACACACACACACACACACACACACACACACACACACACACACACACACACACACACACACACACACACACACACACACACACACACACACACACACACACACACACACACACACACACACACACACACACACACACACACACACACACACACACACACACACACACACACACACACACACACACACACACACACACACACACACACACACACACACACACACACACACACACACACACACACACACACACACACACACACACACACACACACACACACACACACACACACACACACACACACACACACACACACACACACACACACACACACACACACACACACACACACACACACACACACACACACACACACACACACACACACACACACACACACACACACACACACACACACACACACACACACACACACACACACACACACACACACACACACACACACACACACACACACACACACACACACACACACACACACACACACACACACACACACACACACACACACACACACACACACACACACACACACACACACACACACACACACACACACACACACACACACACACACACACACACACACACACACACACACACACACACACACACACACACACACACACACACACACACACACACACACACACACACACACACACACACACACACACACACACACACACACACACACACACACACACACACACCGCTGTGTCTGACCTGTGTGACCTGCTGTGTCTGACCCGTGTGACCTGTTGCTGTGTCTGACCCGTGTGACCTGCTGCTGTGTCTGACCCCTGTGACCTGCTGCTGTGTCTGACACTGGTTGTTGTACGCTGGTTGTTGTACTGTATGTTGGTGTGGTCGTGCCATGACCCGAGCCCCCCCCCCCCCCCCATGAGCTGACCGCCCATCTACCCACAGGCAGTGAAGAAGCGTCTGCCCCAGTCCGAGTCGGAGCCGAGCTCAGCGGCCAAGCGTCCCTCGGAGGAGGCAGGCAGAGCTGGCCAGCTGACCGAGCGCAACAAGGTGGCCGCCCGCTTCCGGCCGGCCTATTTCCCTTCCCTTCACCTGCGTTTTTGCCTGAAGCAGATCGTTCTCATTTAAATAATCTGGATGGCTGTGTTGTACGGTACCTTTTTTATTTTGCTCGGTAAAGGCTGAATAGGGACACTGTCGTGTGGTTTTGGTAACCAAAGGATGCATTTTGTCGCGTTATTCGTGAAGGAAGCACATTTCGGTTTGATAATAGTTGATCAGGTTGTTGCATCTGGCTAGTCAAGGGTGGGCACAATGTCGTGTATGATACTGTTAACTGTTTCCTGCACTGCGATACGAAAATAAATGTAGAAAGCATTACACTGTCTGCGAAATAAAATCATCAAGAATAGAAATCGAAATATCAAACGGAAGATTTCGTGATCAGTGTCCTAAGTATGCTGTATGGTCTGTACTCTGTACACAAATTTTCAGCGAAATCGAGATACACGGCGGACCTTCGTATGTATGACCGTCCGTATTTCGTAAGATACGAAAATCCAAGACCAAAAATATTGGATTCGTGATCAGCGCATCGGATATGGTTTGTGGACCAATTTTCAGTGAAATCGAGATACCCGGCGGACCTACGTATGCATAGGCGTAGGAACAGGGGGGGGGGGGGGGCAGCCGCTCCCCTGATCAGCCGCTGTGATCGTCTCAGTCGACGAATTCCCTGTCGACTGAGACGATCACAGTTCGTCACGCGGGGCCGTCTGCAGAGGACGCCGCCAGTTTTCCTTGATGTCCAGCTCTCGCCAGAACTGGAGCCGCTCGCTGAAGGGAGCGCTCCCCACACTGGGCGCCATGTTTAAGCGCATGTATTCCTGCCGGCTGCTGGTGTAAATCGGCCAGCTTGGCGTCTTCAGTACGTTTGTGCTCGGGTAGCCCTGACGAGCGAAGTTCGTCCAAAGCGAAACCATGAAGCGGATCATTTTGTGCTCGTCTGAGTCGACTGCTACCGGAGCGGAGAACGCCGTTCCGAAGAGGTAGAGAAGGTCATCCGCATGCCCTACGCCCAGATCTTTGTAGGAGTCAGCCTTGCCAAGCATCTCGGCCACCCAAGGGGTGAAGCTCTGGCGTCCAGAACCAGTATGATCCAGCAGATACATGTATACTGGCGTGTGTCCGGCTGCGAGGTTGGCCTCAGTAATAATACAGTTGGTGAACCAGCGGTCGCTGAGTAGGTCACTATACTCGGCCAGTTTCTCCTCACCGCAGTCAGCTCCACCAAAGTAACGCTGATGTAGCGTTTCCGCCAGAGCGGCTGGTTCCGAGGCGGCCTTGTTGACGCCCAACAACGAAACCCAGCGTTTCCAGTCGCGACCTCGGCAAGCTTCTACCGCCTCAGGCTTGAGGCCGAGCATGAACACGAACATCGAGCCCTCGTCCTGGTTAAGGCCGGTCATCCACGGCACTAGGTTGAAGGTGCCGCTCTGCAGAGCTGTGTACGGATCAAGCGGCAGGAAGGGCATGCGCGACTCGGTGTCTATGCGCGGCTTGTAGAACGTGTCCCCCAAAGCAATCGGGTCCTCCTCCAGGATCACGCGCATCGACTCGAAGATCTCCTTGGCTGGCTTGTGACGCATGCAGCCCACGATTTCCCGGCTGCTGGTTGTCGGACATTCCAGCAGCTCAGCGTGCCTTTTGGCGTCCTCCGCCTGAGGCTCCCCACTCGCGGCAAAATTGCAAAACGAAGCTCCCGACTGACTGATAGCCTTGGCGAAGAGACCGCGCGAGCGAGGACTCAGCACCTGGAGTCCAACAGCAGAGCCGCCGGCCGACTCTCCGAAGATGGTGACGGCGTCCGGATCTCCGCCAAACGCGCCGATGTTGGCCTGTACCCACTCCAGCGCCAGCACCTGATCGTGGAGGCCGTAGTTGCCCGGCGCGTTGCCATCCTCCGTGGTAAAGAAGCCAAGTGGTCCCAGCCGGTAGTTAAACGTCACCAGCACCACCTCTTCGTCTATCAGGTAATCGGGCCCATAGAAGTCACTATCTCCAGAGCCAGAGGTGAAGCCTCCGCCGTGGATCCAGAACATGACTGGCAACTGCGGGTGCTCGTCGCCTTTCGGGAGCTGCGGCGTGTAGATGTTCACGAACAGACAGTCCTCAGAGCCTTGAAGCACACGTGTCGAGGAGAACAGGATGAACTGCATGCACTGGCTGCCAAAGTGCTCGGCCTGACGAACTCCAGACCACCCTCGGTGCGGCTGCGGCGCCCGGAACCGAATCTCGCCCACAGGCGGCTCGGCGTACGGGATCCCTGCGGCAAGACAGGCGCACGCATACGGTTCACGTTAAAACGATGTGGTATGTGTCCATGTAAATTGTGAGTGACGTTACAGAAAACGCTGCGCACGAAAATCTTCGCGGAAACTGGTTTGAGTTTAAGACATTGTGAGGCATTAACAGCGCAGTTGCGAACCTAGCTTGAGTTAGGCCAGTAGTCAAGTGATATAATTATGCATTGCACTATTCTGAACCTGTAGTAGGGCGTATAGTCACAGTCCCGGATGACCCATAGCCAGTAGCCAAGCTATGCGGTAGGATGGCAACCCCGCAGACCCACAGGTGGATGTGACCCGCGGGCGGTGCCGGCTGGCAGTGGCAGGGGCCAGGTGCCTGTGTGATGAAGTCGGTGTCGCCGTGACGGTGGCAGAGGCCAGGTGCCTGTGTGATGAAGTCGGTGTCGCCGTGGCAGTGGCAGGGGCCAGGTGCCTGTGTGATGAAGTCGGTGTCGCCGTGACGGTGGCAGAGGCCAGGTGCCTGTGTGATGAAGCCGGTGTCGCCGTGGCAGTGGCAGGGGCCAGGTGCCTGTGTGATGAAGTCGGTGTCGCCGTGACGGTGGCAGGGGCCAGGTGCCTGTGTGATGAAGCCGGTGTCGCCGTGGCAGTGGCAGGGGCCAGGTGCCTGTGTGATGAAGTCGGTGTCGCCGTGACGGTGGCAGAGGCCAGGTGCCTGTGTGATGAAGTCGGTGTCGCCGTGACGGTGGCAGAGGCCAGGTGCCTGTGTGATGAAGTCGGTGTCGCCGTGGCAGTGGCAGGGGCCAGGTGCCTGTGTGATGAAGTCGGTGTCGCCGTGACGGTGGCAGAGGCCAGGTGCCTGTGTGATGAAGCCGGTGTCGCCGTGGCAGTGGCAGGGGCCAGGTGCCTGTGTGATGAAGTCGGTGTCGCCGTGACGGTGGCAGGGGCCAGGTGCCTGTGTGATGAAGCCGGTGTCGCCGTGGCAGTGGCAGGGGCCAGGTGCCTGTGTGATGAAGTCGGTGTCGCCGTGACGGTGGCAGAGGCCAGGTGCCTGTGTGATGAAGTCGGTGTCGCCGTGACGGTGGCAGAGGCCAGGTGCCTGTGTGATGCAGCCGGTGTCGCCGTGACGGTGGCAGGGGCCAGATGCCTGTGTGATGAAGCCGGTGTCGCCGTGACGGTGGCAGAGGCCAGATGCCTGTGTGATGAAGCCGGTGTCGCCGTGGCAGGGGCCAGGTGCCTGCGTGATGAAGCCGGTGTCGCCGTGGCCTGTGCAGTGCGCCGTGAAGAGTGCTCGAGCGCAACCAATTGAAGATCGTGTCCATGAAGAAGTATGTAGTGTTAATTGAGCATTTGTCCTGTATGTGCCAAATCAAATAGGTACTAGTTAAATTTGGTGAACGGGAGATTTCAGGATAGGAAAGGAACCATGCATAGGCAAGACACCACGAATACTAACAGCAAGGGTGAATTAATATTGAAAAGAATATCATGCATTTGGCACCAAAATCGAAATTTCGCCATGATCGGCATGTGTTAGGTAAATTTACCCATGTGGTTGATAATATTGTACGGTTGGGCTTTTATTTCAGTTTATTCGGAGCAACTTCGGTTAGAAATTGGCATTAGTTAGCAGAGATATTCACCTACCATACCTCTATACTATGTATGCATACCTCTGAAGGAATAGAAGCTGTTGCCAAGGAACGACTTGAGCACGGTTCCGCTCAGGTCGCCGGACTGAGTGGACACCTGAGGGCCGGTGGCAGCGTTCACTGCGCAGGTCACTGCGCAGAGCATCACCAGTCGCACCAGCTGACACGCCATCTCAGCAGCTGAAACAACCGGAAGCGAGCAATACCGACTCAGCAAACTAAAACATGGAGAAGATAATCAGGCATTCACACACAAAAATAACGAAAAGAAAAGTCAATCATTTTCATGTCGTGGGTCAATAGACTTATTTTTGATTAGTACAATCATAACTAGGTATTTGTTATACCACTGGGCGATCCTACGGTTAACGTTGCTTATGAATAAAATTATCATTTTGTTCTGCCTCGTCTTATCCTGTCGCTGTAATATTAAAATCGATCAAATTCATTTTGGGAAATAAACACTCAATTTGTTTTAAGTATTAAGAAAACGAGTATTTTGGGCATGAATGACACTGTACTGTCCTCTGCATTCATCGCGACAGATCTGACACTTTTGTTACGATTCATGCGCTAACAATTGTGTATAGGGGAAGGTGGGGGACCACTGCACAGTGGGCCAGAAAGGCCTTTTAGCACGATACGGCGTTTCTGCTTCAATTTACGGCATCGTTTGAACATGTAGCAATGTAGCATATCAATCGATAGCTGATGAATCAAGGAGCTAAAAATGTGCACTTTCTTTTATATGAGCTTATCCCGGCATTGAGCGGGGTCTCAGCCTAACGCCATTGACTGGGAGGGGGGTAAATATTGCCCCCTCGTTATCTCCGGAAGCAATGATCGCAGCGAGACGCGCTAGGCGTTATTCGAAAGCTCTCAATGAGAAGTATCTAAAGCATACTCTAAATTGTCGAATTGAGGTCACATATTAGGTCAAAGTCGGGTCAAAGGTCAAAATCGAGGCATTTAAGTTTATGGGCCATACTTTCCATCCAAAGCCATCCAAAGATTGTGACCATGGTCACCCAAAGTGCTCCCAAAGGTATAATACACATCCCGTATGAGCTAAAGTGAGATTCTTGGCAAAGGTCAGTGTCAAGGTCAGGTCATAAAAGGTCAATATGCGCAGAAGATCTACGAAAGTAATGCGACACATATTTTATGGGCTATTTTAAACGTATAATTCGATAGTGATAGTCATTTTGCCATCTGAGGCCAATTTCACAAAGCCAAAAAGTTTGTAATTACAAAGAATTTCTTTGCTATTACAAATCATTTGTACACATGTTTGCAGTTTGGATTTCACAAAACCCCAGGGCAGTGAATCTCAATTGAATATTTACAAACTAGTTTACACAGATATTGTTTGTAAAAATGTTTGAAATTGCACATGTTCTATTTCTCAAAGGTTGACGGAAGTGAGCAAATGTTTGCAATTACAAACTTGTAATTCCAGTGGGTCAGGGGTTCTGAATTTCGGAAACTGCATTGATAGTTGACGTTGTTTGACTGTTCAGGTTATTTTCTTGGTGAGGTTGTTACGTTGCCGAGGTTGTTCGGGTAATGGTTTAGTTATACATAGGTATAGCTGCCAAAAAAGTTATTTTCCGAGAGATTCGAACAGGGATCTCCAGCTTTGAAGTCCAGTCACAGTGCACATTACCGATTGCGCTATGATGTGAGGGGCGCCTCCGCGCGGAGAAACCGCATGGCGATATAATTGCAGCGGTCAACGATGTCTTGTGCAATGTGCAGTTAACCTTCACCCTTTACGACGTAGGAAATTGGCAAGGTTAGGTGAAAAATGGTCCAGAAATGCAACGATCTTTCGTTTGGGAGTAGTGCTGTTGTTATGCTCCGCCACCCGGTGAATGGCCAAATTATGTTTATTCTAATAGGATAGGGAACACCTGTTGGGGTCAGATGAAATTAATAAATCATGGACTTTTGTCATTCACAAATCGAAGTCCAAATTTCTTACTTCGCTCTAGTTTTGCGAAACGAAGCCTTTCTTTGTTTGCCCCGAGGGCATGGGCCGGTGATGACGTCACTATATAGCTGTCCGGTGGGAGGCGAATACAGCGGCACATGTTTTTCGTACATAACTCGTAAACGAAGAGAGGAAGGTCATTGCTACTTCGTGAAATTTAAGCCAACACAATAGCGGATCGTTTGACACCAAAAAATAGAAAATCAGTCAGTCAATTTTTGAGTTATATGAACTATAAATTGAAGATGGCGGCGAGAATCGCGGTCGGCGAAGCGATATCTCATGCACCGGCAATCGGAGCGGGATGATTGAAACGCCATTCGGAATCTCTGGGTAACCTGATGCCATAAACATCTCATTGACCCCATTAAGGTGACCTATGACGTCACGGAGAGGTCAAGGTAGAATGTGACCTAACTTGACCTCTCAGTGACGTCATAGATCACCATAATGGGGTCAATGAGATGTTTCTGACATCAGGTTACCCAGAGATGCCGAATGGCGTTTCAATCATCCCGATCCGATTGCTGGTGCCTGAGATATCGCTTCGCCGACCGCGATTCTCGCCGCCATCTTCGATTTCAAATTCATATAACTCGAAAATTACAGACCGATTTTCGATTTGTTGGTGTCAAACGATCCGCTATGGTATTGGCTTAAATGTCACGAAGTAGCAATTGCCTGTCTCTAATCGTTTAAGAGTTATTTACGAAAAACATGTGCCGCTGTATTCGCCTCCAACTGGACAGCTATACAGTGACGTCACGACTAATTCGGCCAATCATCATCCAGTATTTCTTTTTGATTTTTTTGCGGGTTTTTAACGGATGCATTGTTTTGAATGAAGAAAATGGAACAGTGTAATGTGTAAAAAATGCGCTTCCAACGAATATACCTTAACCCCACCTTACGAAAATGGTCCCTACCCTATTGCTTACCAAGATGTATTTTTACGATCAGAGTTTGCATTCCGATGAAATGTTAATTAAAAGATAATTCTCCCTATGACAAATTTCATTTTGAGTACAAAATAAACCATAATGTAAATATTTGTTAAATCAATTTGTTAACAATGAAATTATTTGTCATTGGCATCAGGTCTCATTAAAACGTTCTTGATTTCAAGGTTTCTGCTGTACTAACATTTGTGTTTACCATTTTCTTTACAATCGGTAATTCAGAGGTGGTGAACATGTTTGTGAAATGTCTTTTTGTGAGGTTTGCAATATTTTCTTGCGTTTGTAATCGCGAACATGTGTAATTACTAACTTCTTTGTGAAATTGGCCACTGACCTCATTTTAGTGAAGTAAGTGTCAAGCTCAGGTCAAGGTCAGGTCACAAGGTCAAAATTTGAAATTGATACATATAAATACAAAAGTCATGTTTCTATTTTCTAGACCGATTTTGTCTCAGAAATGCAGTGCTGGCATTTATTTGTCTGTATCTGGTCAACAAAAGCCAAAAACACAATTACAAAATATAACATGAGTTATTCATACTTAGGGAGCCATAAGTCAGTCAAAAACAAAGCTATTGCTTTGAAATTTGGTTTAGGTATTGGCCATATGTGGTTCTCCAGCATATATTCCGGTTTTTGGATTCTTTAAAATTGATTTTGAGGGTAATTAAAATATATATATATATTGGGGGGTCAAAAACAAAAGTGTAAAAAAATCCGAAATACTCATTTTGTAGCCCTTGTCATTTGCTATATTCAGACTTGTATTGCATTTGTCTAAAAACATGGCCTTTGTACGGCCGGTTAACTAGTGACAGCAGAGATCCGGGCAGTGCAATGGCGCAGAGTTAATAGTGTGCAGTGCAAATGTTCTGTCCACTTCCTCGGCATAACCAGCGCCTCTGCCAGTGCAGCACGCAGTGGAATCCTATGAAACTATGTATGCCCTCGCCCCCGATATCGGGGGCGAGGGCTATAATAATGTATTGGATTCCACTGCGTGCAGCACCGACAGACGGTGGTGCCTAGGAAATGTACAGAACATATGCACTGCATTGTACACTGTACAATAAGCTCGAGAAAAAAAAAACGAAAATATGTGCGAGGTTTCATTTGTTTAGACACAAAGTATAAACCCTAACGAAAAAGAAAAAATACTTCATCAAAGCGGAGAACCGCGAATGAAAATTGTATGCTTAACTAAATGTTTGATTCTGTTGGCCAGCTACGTCAAATAGCATATACGTCACTTAATATTAAAATATAAAATTGCTCATTGACATGAAAAGGTCATATTTAGGTATTTCGGGCTGCTGATGATTTGTACTTACTACTTTCAAGAAAAAATACCACAAAGCCTATACGAAACGTTCTTCGCCTCCCAAATGAGCATATATCCATGCGATGAGAATGAGGCGCGCCATAGCAATATCGGCGGCTTAACAATAGTGTATGTTTGAAGACATGGTGCATAAAAATAAACACATTTATTGGCGAATCGATGCTATGCTTTCATGCTATGAACATTTTGCTTGAAAATGAGCCGTATAAAATAGTCATTTTTGAAATTGTATTTGTCGCCCCATGTCGTGCTAGGAGCCCGTTCTCGCCACTGTGCACTGGGGTAATTTTGACCACCCCCTTCCGGCCAAATCCAGGGCTGCAATCCATCCCAAATCACGATAGCTACGAGGCTCAGCACAATCGACGGTGACATGCTTAATTTGACGGAGATCGCATGTGGGGAAAGGAGTTATGACAAGAAATATCGTTTTGCAAGGAGCCGACCTAAAATGGGGATTCAACAAGCCGTGAGATTTGGCAGCATAACGATGATGACTGCTGATCTTCGCTATGAGGAGTAAGGAGGAATGGTTATTTTAACATCATCGAGTGCCAATGCAGTGGCAATCTGAGCGTCGCCGAACGGACACCTTGCTTTCTCCGAAGTAACGAAACGGATTAATTTGGACTACTGGTGTTCCATATCACTCAAATAGTAAATGCATCTTTTTGAGGACTGCAATGCTAATTGTTTTACCTCTGCCGTCCCGACTGGAGGAGCTTTCTCCTGCGACAGGCTCTGCCGCTTGGCGCTGGGAAAGCGAGGGTCCCGTTCCGTAATTTACGGGTAGCCGCTACGAGCATGGATACGGTTGGAGAAAACTGGCTACGATCATGGATACGGCTGGAGAAAACTGGCTACGATCATGGATACGGCTGGAGAAAACTGGCTACGATCATGGATACGGTTGGAGAAAACTGGCTACGATCATGGATACGGCTGGAGAAAACTGGCTACGATCATGGATACGGCTGGAGAAAACTGGCTACGATCATGGATACGGCTGGAGAAAACTACGCATTTTTCGTAGGGTGCTCAACCAGGGCGGAGCGCCGGCTGGACTGGAAATTGACGAAGTCAGCGGTTCACTCGTCTAAACGGGTGATACAAACTTGTTTTTCCGCAAAATATATGCATCGGAAATCTGTTGTTAGTGGGCGGCAAACTCATGTAAATGGCAAATGTGTGCCATAAAAATTCGGCTCGAGTCATCGATCGCTGTAACTACATGTTCGTCCAGAAAATACATTTCCCCTCTTTTTCGTGCCAAAGACAAGGATGCGTAGGCGATCCATTCGAGTATAAACTTAAGTGTTGCCGACCGACGGCCGAATATGCTCAGTTAAGTTCCGTCTGTTCCCTGCTAAGTCGCGACTTTAACATGTGCAGTGAGCACAATATATTTTTTTTGCGCAAAATAAACGGCTGATACCTGCTCAGTCATATCTGTGTGCATGCTATTGTAAGGATCGTGGTTACAAGAAGAGACTAGTAACATATGTCATAGGCAATTCGGACCAAGGTGATCCAAATTACCCCACGATTTTTGTAATCACGAGTTTTGACATCACCTGATTCTTATGTTATTCGACAAGGAATATCAAATCTACAACGGGAAGTGTGAATATAAGAAGGAAGAAACGGGTTCGGAGTTAGATCTCCTCAAGCTCAATAGGGAATACTGGATTTAAATGCCACAGCTAGGTGACGTCAAAGCTTAAGTAGTCCGAATTCCCCACCGTTTACCATTTGGTACCGTTGTTCCCAGAGACCCACAAAGGCGCATGCGCTATATGCGTAGAGAATGATTACGAAAATAACCAATCGCATATACTGACTAAAATCAAGGATACTGGGAGGAAACTTAACCCGGCAGTCACTGGAGTATTTTTTGTAACACGACTCACTGGGGGGGGGGCTTCTTTTTAGCCCCCCTGGTTATCTTCAGAACCAATGATCGCAGCGGGACGCGCAAGGCTGCATTCGAAAGCGCTCAATGAGATGAACCCAACGCATACTTACAAATTTGAAATTAAGGTCACATGTCAGGTCACGTGTCAAGTCAAAGGTCAAAATCGAGGTATTTGTGTTTATGGACCATACTTGCCTTTGATTGCGACCATGATCACCCAAAGTGCTCTCAAAGGTATGACACATATCCCACATGAGATAAAGTGAGATTGTTGGAAAAGGTCAAGGTCAAGGTCAGGTCACAAAAGTCACTATACACAAAATATCTACGGAAGTCATGCAGCACATGTTTTATGGATGCTTTTACGCGTATAATTCGATAGTGATAGTCATTTTACCACCTGATTTCATTTACGTGAAGTTAGTGTCAAGTTCAGATGAAGTTCCGAACCCCTCGAAACCCTCCATTAAACCGAACCCCTCCACCTCAACACGAGCAAAGGCCAAACAATCAAATTACACAGCTGCATCACTCACATATTTACAGTCATTTATAAACAGTATACTAGTATCAACGTTAGCACTAACATGCTATAGTGCTATGCTAGGCGATACAAATGAGTCACAGATTGTCACACCGCCAGCCCCAGGAACACACTTCAAGGTCCTAACAGCTGCCAGGTATCAAACTGACTATTCAGTTTGGGCTGTGTCTCGAATGGCCAGAGCCTCGGCTATCTTCCGGTCTGCAGCGTCTTTACATCGACGGAGTATAGCGATGGATTGCCGAGGCTCTGACTCATTAGGGTGGCATTGACTCATGTGTTCCCCGAATGGGGTTTGTTGAGTGCGATTCACCCCGTCTCTAAAGTGTTCATCGAACCGGTATCTGACACACCGTTTTGTTTCCCCTACGTATGTCGGAGGTGGTTCGTTTGAGTGAGAGGTAGCGCACCTCACACAAGTGATCTGTTAGACTACATTTTAGTAGTGCATCGACCGATTTTTAGTAGCGATCGATGCACTACTAAAAATGTAGTCTATCAGATCACTTGTGTGAGGTGCGCTACCTCTCACTCAAACGAACCACCTCCGACATACGTAGGGGAAACAAAACGGTGTGTCAGATACCGGTTCGATGAACACTTTGAGACGGGGTGAATCGCACTCAACAAACCCCATTCGGGGAACGCATGAGTCAATGCCACCCTAATGAGTCAGAGCCTCGGATATCCATCGCTACACTCCGTCGATGTAAAGACGCTGCAGACCGGAAGATAGCCGAGGCTCTGGCCATTCGAGACAGACAGCCCAAACTGAATAGTCAGTTTGATACCTGGCAGCTGTTAGGACCTTGAAGTGTGTTCCTGGGGCTGGCGGTGTGACAATCTGTGACTCATTTGTATCGCCTAGCATAGCACTTTAGCATGTTAGTGCTAAAGTTGATACTCGTATACTGTTTATAAATGACTGTAAATATGTGAGTGATGCAGCTGTGTAATTTGATTGTTTGGCCTTTGCTCGTGTTGAGGTGGAGGGGTTCGATTTAATGCAGGGAGATTTACTGGTGTTTCACCATTGCGATTTCATCAATTCTGATGAAGCCGCAATGGTGAAGTGTTAGTTTGTATCTCTCTTTGTATTTCTCGAATTTGTCTGCTTTAACGTGAACAAAGGCTATATAAACAATAATTATAAAGTGTGGACAATTTTCTTTGTTGCGGCTTTGCATAAATAAGGGTCACGTGTCATATCGGATGGTTGGAAAACTGTGTTTGAATTGTGTTAACTCTGATGAAGCCGCAATGGTGAAATATTAGTTAATATATCTCTCTTTGTAATTTTCGAATTTATCTACTTTACCCTGAGCAAAGGCTATATAAACACGATTTATAAAGTACCGCAACATGGGTGGAGCGCTGTCGCTTTTAAATTGAAATAGCTTTGGTTAAAACCATTTACATGTAGGTATGTTTAACCAGCGAGTTACTGGGGGACTATTTTTGCGCCCTCCCGTTATTTTGTAATATCTCGTAAACTAACGCCATTATCGTCACCAAACTGTACCCTCTCTCACATCAATTCAACACACGTTGGCCAAAGGAAAAATGAGATCATTATACGTCAACCGGAAATGACGTGAGAGTGACGTCATGTTTTGTGTTGTTTGTTGAAAAATAGGGGTTTGTGAAAAATGTTGTCAAAGGTACAGTTTTTAAGATAAATGAAATTGTAATATCTCGAAAGACTGACAATAGCCTAGGCCAGCAAACTGTTATCTAGATTGTTTTAATTTCATAAAATTCAAAGGCAATTTTTGCTTTCTTTTGAAATATTAAAAACACATACGTTTCAGAAAACCCGGAAGATATATGATAGTGACGTGTCTAATGAATATGTGTACCAAATTTGAAGTCGATATCATCAAAAACGATTGACTTATGACTTTTCGAAGACCAAAATCGGCCACTTATCACGGCATTACCATGCATAACGCATCAATTTCCGTTTTTGCCTTATTCTTCGAGTTCTATAGAACTAACAATGTTCTAAAGTCATTTTTCGCGTTCTATACGAGAAAAAAAAACATAAACATGAATTGCAACGCCTAATTTCCGTAATCAGTAGTTTGACCTCGTGACCTATGATGACCTTAACCTGACCCAAGGTTATCAAAGGCTGGTAATGGTACTTAGAAGTGTCAGACACATGAATCATACCGATTAATTGACTGCAAATGCGTTTAATATCGTTATTTTGTATTGCATCCACCGAGACATTCATGACACGGCCAAACATTTTGTCTTTGATCTGACCTGTGACGTCATCGGTGACCCCGAGGTCACCAATAATAGGTTTCCTTCGATTAATTTGCCAGCGATATTTAAATTTGCTGTTTAAATTTGTAAAATAGGTCCCGTGCTTTCGAAGATCCGAGGGGGGCAAAAATAGCTCCCCCAGTAAGTCGCGTTATGGAAAATACCTCAGTAACTGCTGGGTTAATGTGGATTAATTACATATACATTTATCTATTCTTCCAAGTTCAAGTAATAAATCCATTTTTCAAATCCCCAAAATTTCATTTCGAACTATGAAAAGTTGTCATATCATATTTAATTGAGATATAAATTTAGTACCATACCAGTGGCCATAGGTGGGCACTCCGTTAGGGCATAGGTCCGTTACTCCGTTACAAACGAAGTTACTTTTTTTAGTAACGATATAAAGGACTCGTTACATTTGTTTTGCAGTAGCGGACCGAGTAACGGAAGTTACTTTTGTGGTCCGTTACTTCGTTACCTTTTAGTCCGTTACGCCGTTACTCCGTTACTTCGTTACTTTGTTCTTAGACTTGCTTCTCTTGACGCCCGGGTTTATTCGCACCAGCACAATCAACACGCGTTAAAAAATCATATGGCGTAAAGGGCTGCCAAATATCGTACCTGTTGGGCTGATGCTTAACTATTTGTAACAGGCTCCTGGCTACCCCTATCTGTAACAGGGGGGCGGATTCCGCCCCCCCCCCCCCCCCCCCCCGGAGATCTCGAGATCTACCCGTCCGATTTTCAAAAATGAAACGGTGTTTGGTTCCCCTCAACACGATATACATTTCTAAATCATAATAACCAAATCTAATTTTTTGATAGGGGGGCAACAGGGGGGCAAAAACCACAAATTTTAGTGGTATTTTTGATCCAACATAGCTTTCATGTTTATAGACCGATTTTAACACAATTAATACGAATCGATAGAGATTGAATTGGAAATTGATATATGACAGTGGCGTTGGAAAATTAAAAAATCATAGGCGTGTGCAGGTCACTCAATATGGGGGTGAAGTAAATGCGTAATAAAACCATTTTGTTAATGTTTTTTTTAAATAAATGAAATTGTATGTGATTGTGACATTAGACAAAACAGTTAAAAATCATATTTTTTGCCATAGGCGGTACCAGGTTAGTGAAAAAGGGGGTAAAATTGGAAAAAAAAATATTAACCGCAGACAAGTTGCTACCCAGCACTATAAATATGTTACTGATCGTAGATAGTTCCTTTTTGCATGTTGTACTTCATCATAGGCGTATCCAGGATCCAAACTGGGGCGGCTCAATACCTTTTGATAAGTATATTATCCGCTATTATGATACTAACTAGTCAACAGTGACTATTTCACTTACAACTTCAATTAACATTGCTTACCCCCTTTTACCCTACCTGGACTCGCCTATTATCTTATAATCGTTCGTAGAGTAGCCTGTGGTGCGTGTTTCATACGAAAACTACAGTATGTTATGTCATTGTACGCCCATGCCTCTTAGTTTCCTAGCAATAATTGACCCCCTTTCTTCCATTCCTGAGCGCGCCTCTGCAAAAAAATGACTTTATTCCCTTTTCTGGCCTCATATGTGCATATATCATTATAAGCTAACCGTCTATTGCGCCGTTATCGCTGGCATATCGTCATCACCAAGCCAGTCACCCCTTTGCATGTGCCTGAACACGCCCCTGAAACTCTATATGTAATAAATTATGAAAATAATGGAATCAGAAGCTATCTTTTACATCTTGATAACTATAAATGCCCCTTACATTGCTTTATTTGATTCCCGCCAAGTATTGAATACTTCCTGGAACCCCCCCCCCCCTTTCAAGCCCCTGAAACCGCCTCTGCCATGGGATTTTTATGATATTTCATTAACATCAACTAATTTTCACTTGTTTCAATCACCGTGAACCGATGTAACTCCTTCATACTTGAGGCAGTTAGGAAGAAACCGTGAAGACCGCATTTCCGTATTATCGCCAAATATCGCCTCCGAACCCACCCAAAACTGTACCCTGGAACCGCCTCTGTTCAGGTTAAGAACTCAAAATTTTGACTCCAAATGCGGTATTCAATTCTATGAAAAGTCCCGAAATTTTATGGGCCTGCTCCCAGCCGTTCTGCAGATATCTGCGAAAAACATGAGGGGGCGGAATCCGCCCCCTCCCCCTGTTACAAATAGGGTTAAAGGGATTATACGGGTTTCCGTCCTGAAAGTAAATGCACTCTTTTGCAGTTGTATGAGCTTTAAACACGTTTAAGACATATAACAGGGACCTCAATGCTCATTTAGTCCATTATTTCAGCCATTATCAGCGTTAAACTTGGGCGTTTTTCGAGACTAGTATCAGATAACGAGTACTTGATCGGCACTACTGTCCACCACTTTTATCTTAAGATCAATTTGAGAGTTTTGAATTATCTGCAAGTCCTACGCTGGATCACAAAATTATTATGCAATTCAAAACTGACGGGACTTTGTATTACTACACACTGTTCGTTGAGGTTTTGTGTTGTTGTGGTTTTCTTATCTCTGGCCTTTAGCGTTGAGAATTTGGTGGTGGCGTTTAATTTTTTGGCATTAAAATTCATGAAAAATATAGAATTTTATGGGAAAACTAGGTAACTGCTGGTGTCGTTGGAACAAAACAAGTTTATTTTCCTTCAAATATTGCTTATTTTACCGGAAATATGCCATAAGTGAGGTGTTTTTATTAGCATAAAAGAGATGACTGGCTCTGCCTCAGCCGGTCCTGCAGAAAATACGCGGTGGCATCACCGCACACTTTGGAATGTCTTTACGTGCAGAAGAGGTCATTTCCAGAAAAATGTGGCTACCGTGGGACTTCTACCACCTTTATAAGTACGTTTTACTATGTAACTCAATTATTCTGGGAAAAACCCGTATAATCCCTTTAAAGGGATTATACGGGTTTCCGTCCTGCAAGGAAATGCACTCTTTTGCAGTTATATAAGCTTTAAACACGTTTAAGACATATACCAGGGACCTAAATGCTCATTTAGTCCATTATTTCAGCAATTATCAGCGTTATAACTTTGACGTTTTTCGAGACTTGTATCAGATAACGAGTACTTACATTACTGTCCACCACTTTTTCATCTTAGAATCTGCATCAAATTCGATGGTGCAGTAATGTGCGCGGCTGAGACAAAATACGAACTCAGAAGCAAGATGCCGCTATCAGTATATAGTATATATGCCGCTATATCAAGACCACCTTGGCATACGTGACAATTCTTACGCTCTTTGCCATCTGGATGACGATTGAAGAAGGAGTTACTAAATTCAAGACGCTCTAGGCCAGGCAAGAAATGGCATGCGTTTAATCGTTTTTCATCGATTTTAGAGCTTTGAACTATCTGCAATTCCTACACTGGATCACAAAAAGATTATTAAATTCAATTCTTACGGGACTCTGTATTACTACATACTTTTCGTTCGGGTTTTGTGGTTTTTGTGGGATTTTTCCTTGCGGCCTTTAGCGTTGAGAATTTGGTGGTGGCGTATTAATTTTTTGGCATGAAAATTCATGAAAAATATCGAATTTTATGGGAAAAACTAGGTAACTGCTGCTGTCGTTGGAAAACACAAGTTTATTTTATCATATATTGCTTATTGTGACCGGAAATATGTCATAAGTGAGGTGTTTTCATTAACATAAAAGAGATGACTGGCCCTGCCTCAGCCAGTACTGCAGAAAGTACGCGGTGGTATCACCGCGCACTTTGAAATGTCCTTACGTGCAGAAGAGGTAATTTCCATAAAAATGTGACTACCGTGTGACTTATACCACCTTTATAAGTAAGTTTTACTATGTAACTCAATGATTCTGGGAAAACCCGTATAATCCTTTAATGCGGCGCAATGCGCAATGACTGCGATAAGCGTGTTTTGGATCATTAACCAAGTTAAGGAGGAAATTGCCACCGGCTAGTACTTAGGGAGTACTTAGAGATCAGTCAGTCAAAAATATAGATATTGCTTTGAAATTTTGTTTAGGCATCGCCCATACTTGGTTCTCCAATACATGTTCCGGTTTTTGAATATGTTTGAGAGAAGAAAAAAAAATTGTGGAAATTTTTCGCACAAAAAAAAATCATCACAAAATCAAAATTTTGAAATATATTCAAAAACCGGAATCTATATTGGAGAACCAAGTCTGGACGATGCCCAAACCAAATTTTAAATAAATATCTATATTTTTGACTGACTTTTGTCTCCCTAAGTACTAGCCGGTGGCAATTTCCTCCTAACTTGGTTGATGATCCAAAACACGCCTGCGATAAAGGTAGCTGTCTGCCGATCCCGATGCCGCGAAAGTTGACATTGTTCGTCAGCTGATATAGAAGGGGCGTGGGAACTACTTTGAAGTTGGGGGGGCGAACTTTTTGGCAATACTACGACAAAAATTAAGACTGAAGAGGAGCAACGTGTGCCGCTCTTTTCCATACCCAATGCTGCTTATTGCCAATAGTATGTCATATATTTAAGGACAGGGTATTACTGTCATATAAGGAAATGGGTCGCCTAACAAGCAAAAAATAAAAAATAAAAACTTGTAAACATGAAGAAGTAGCGACACTGGTACTAGGGCACACAAAGCCGGAGAAGCGGTGCTGGAGGTTTCACCGTGCCTGAATCCAGAACAGGCGGGCTCGACTGACTCCCGAACCTGAGGTAGCTGGTGAGGTGATGTACCGGGCTCGCACCAAGTTGACCATGGCAAAAGCATGCATTTAGCATACATTTGGTGCGAGTACCATACTTGGCTTCAACCCAGTTATGTTATGCCGTGTTTTACGGTGTTATGGTCAATGTTTCAGGTACATTTTTATGAATTTATCGTTATACGGTCGTACTCAACCAAGTGAGCTGGCAAACCAATCCATTTAGAACACACGCATTTTTAAGAGAAAAGGCTTATCTACTTATATATGAGTTAGTTATTACTTAGTTACTTAGTTTATAGTTGGTAGTATTACTTAGTTTATTATTATTTAGTTAGACCTAGTTAGTTATTTTGTTTGTTAGCTAACTATTGCCGATTAAGATCCTTTAACCCTCACCCGGGTAGGGGGGTGGATGCCACCCCCCCTCGGTTTTTTTCTGGAATAACTCGCGTAGTTTCCAACCGATTTTGATGCAACTTTCAGTACCCTACTTTTGAAGAAATAAAAAATCCCACATATTCTGAAAATTTTGAATTTCTAACTCACATGACCCGTGACCTATGACATGTTTCTCAAGGTCATGTCAGGCGCAACTGGCGTCCCGCAGTATCGATGCTTGTAGCTCGTGCAGTTTTCGAGTGTTTGTTGTTCAGGAGCATATGCACAGGTGTTTTCAGGTGACAGTTGTGCTTTCCACTGAGATTGTGACCTCGATTGACCTTTTCAGCGGTCAACTGAGGTCATTGACCTCCGATGACTTCAGATTACTTTTTTGGGTTTCTGACCGTTTCTAGGACATTTTGTGACGCTGATTTCAAATTTGGGATACATTTTACATAATTATATGTTCCACTGGGGTCATGCTCTTCCACAGGTCAACCGAGGTCACTGACCTCAGATGACCTGACATGACCTTTTTGGAATTTGACAGTTTTTAGGACATTTTGTGACGCTGAATACGAATTTGGCACCCATTAAGCATTGTGATTGCTCATTCACGATTCTAGCTCGATAAAATTAAATGTATACGCATTTACAATTTTTATGACTTTTGGGTCATTGACATGACCTCAGAGGTAACCTAATGACCTAAGACCTTAACATCGGATATCATCGGCTTCCTCTCGTCACAAGCAACACGCTGCTCATCTTTGCCGCGAAGCTCTAGCTAAATTAGGGGCGAAACGCTAAGGGTCGTACCACCCCCCCCCCCCTCCCTACCCGAACACGTAGTGATTTTGCCCTACCCGGGCGAGGGTTAACACGCGCACTGCCGGGGGTTCGCGCCAACCACGAACTGCCGGGGGGGTTATTTCCGCCCCCCTAAGATCTAAAAAACCACGCAACGTAGCGACAAGCGGAAAACAATTGCAGATAGCTCGAGACAAGCTCTATCTAATGCACATAAGTCATTTTTATGTCAGGTCAATATTGAGGTCACCAGAGGTCACCAAAGGTCGAATTCCGGCTATATGTATATGAGTGTCCTTGATAAAACCGTCTATATCTCGATAACTAAAAAAGATAGCGATGCGCGAAAAAGGGTTCGAAAGAGAATTGATTTGTTTTGCTGTCGCTTAGGTTCCATCAGAATTGACCTAAGGTCAATAATTAGGTCAGCAGAAGCCATTTAATTTGAAACATTCTAATAATTGTCGGATTGTTTAAAAGAAATAACTTTTGAGAGACGCACGATCGAGTAAAACAGATTTCACCTTGTGTTTCTCTCGTCGAGACGCATCGAATGATATATTGGGTGACCTAGTTAGGACATATACAAAATTGGCCTGACCTGAGGTCAGGGCTCTTGCATCATGTGATTCGTCTCGACAAGCCGAATACAATGGTAAAAACTCCATTGATTTGGTAAAGAGTGATTGAAGAAAAACCATACGTGACCTGGGGGTTCACCCGAGTTGACCTCGTAGAGGTCAAATAACGAAATGTTACATAGGGCTTCGCATTTGGCACAAGAGTGGTGGATCTGGTGAAAATTGGTCAAATTTAGCCATTTCCTATAGATGTATACGTGTTTTCGTTTTTCCCCATTGACCTATAAAGGGAGGTCACGAAATCGACCTGACCTTAGGTCACCGATATACAAAATTCGAGATAAACGAATTGTAGGTACTTATCACCTGATGACATCCTGTGCGTTTCAAACCGTTTGGTCAATCACTTTGGCTGTGGCACGACCGCAAACATTTTGGAGGTGGGGTCACTTGACTTGACCTAGTGACCTGACCTGAGGTGACCCGAGGTCAAAGATTTCACACCGTGTGGGTAATTTATGCCCAAACAGTTGTGCGAAATTTCGCGGCGCTTTGCGCCGCCGTTGAAAATCCGGTGGCAATGCCCTTGTTCTTATACAGTGTCGAGTGATCGTGTAAATAGTTGGGGGGCTCGCCCCCTCCCCCCCCCAGCTCCAAAGTTGGGGGCGAGTTGACCCCACTGCCCCCCCCCCCCCCCGGTCCCCACGTCCCTGGATATAGGCCGGCGGCAAGCTGGCAGCACTAGTTTATGATAAAGGCGAGCTTCCAGTAACGAGTAGCGAGCCTCTGAGAATTACACGCACTGGAGGGGGAGGGGGG
This sequence comes from Chirona hameri, assembly GCA_036785665.1. NCBI lineage: Eukaryota > Metazoa > Arthropoda > Thecostraca > Balanomorpha > Balanidae > Chirona > Chirona hameri. The sequence goes on from JAXIVJ010004869.1 coordinate 32,257, forward strand.
GGGGGGCGATTCCGCCCCCCCCCCCCTAAGATCTCACCCCATAAGAGCTACAATAACAAAATTTTAAGGGTAGGGAGGTTTTGTAGGGAACTCTGTTTTACGAAATTTGAATGACCCAAGGTAAATATCTTCGAGGTCAAATTGGGTTAAATATGAAGGAAAAAATCGCACATTGCTCCAGAAACCCCAAAATATCTCGAGAACTATGATAGCTAGGAAGAAACGAAAACAAAACAATCGAAAGCTCTTGAAATATACAATCGCCACGGTATCCACAAATTTTAGCTCAGGTCAATAGTTTAGGCTCCAGAGGTGATCAAAGGTCAAAAAAGCTATTTATGGTAAAACGGTTTTCGCAAATAATGTTTTAACTAATAAAGATAGGGAAATATTGTTTACGCCATCGTGTTGGTCTTGCCAAGGCGCTTCGAAATATATTGATGTTGACCAGTTTAAATAAAATTTGACCTCAGGTCAAAGTTCAAGTGGTGACCCAAGATGGTCATGCTGCATATTGGGAGACGTGTCTCGAGGAGACAAACACATTGGTACCGATTTCACTGCTCTATCTTCATTTTGTCGGAATTGATATCACTTCGTTTTTACAAAAGTAACGGAGTAACGAAGTAACTGATTAAGAACTGATTAGTAACTGATTAACGGAGTAAATGATTCTGCCGTTGAGTTGTTTTATGATTTTGTGTTTGCCGCTGTAAGTGACCATATACCTATGATAGAGTTGCGTCAGAAATATCCACCGTGGTTTAGTCGGCATGTTCGTGATCTCCTGCGTGAGAAAGAACAGGCCCACAAGCGCAAAAAGGCAGACCCCTCTGTCGCGAACATAGAGGAGCACGCGAGGGCTAGATCAGATTTTAAACGCGAGGTTAGAACCAGTTACCATGACTATCTGACGGGACTTGTGCGAGAATTCAAAGATAATCCTAAGCGATACTGGACATTCATTAAATCTTTGAAGTCCAGTGGTCACGTGTCTCCCGTTTTGGAGTGCAACGGCATGGTGGTGAAGGACGCAACGGCTAGGGCAAATTGCTTCAACAAGTGTTTCGTTCAAAAGTTTAGCGCACCGTGTACTGACGCTTTACCGGCGGAAGTCCCCGCTCTTAACGCCCCAGGTTTGTCTGCTTTTAACGTTCCACCTGGCCGTGTGGCACAGCTCCTACGCGAGCTAAGCCCACATAAAGCTTGCGGTCCTGATGGCCTCAGTGCTAGGATTTTACACGAATGTGCGGATGAGTTTGCGATCCCTATCGACATCATATGTCGATTGTCAGTGCGCTCCGGGGTGTTCCCGTCAACTTGGAAGCGGGCCAACATCATTCCTGTATTCAAAAATGGTTCTAAAAAGCTTCCAGACAACTATAGACCAATCTCATTATTAACACCTTGCTCAAAAATTCTGGAGAAGGTAGTGTGCGAGAGCCTGCTCCAAGCATGCCTTCCAGCACTGCCTTCTTCTCAGCACGGTTTTCTTCCTAAACGCTCCTGCCTGAGCAACTTGGCTTGTTTTTTGGAACACTGCTGGACCTCACTGACAAAGGGATTGCAAACTGACGCAATCTACACTGATTATTCTTCCGCCTTTACGAGTGTGAGCCATATTCTACTTTTACACAAGCTCAAGTGCTCTTTTAACATCTCAGGTCTTGCGCTCAGCTGGCTTGAGTCTTACCTAAGCCAACGATCCCAGCGAGTCATTCTCGATGGGAAACATTCTGACTGGGCTCCGGTACTATCCGGGGTCCCGGAAGGCAGCATTTTAGGCCCAATTCTGTTCACCTGTTACGTCGCTGACCTTCCTAATCACATACAAACATCGTGCCTGTCTTATGCAGACGATATCAAAATTTTCAACCGAATCAGTTCCCCAGAGGACGCGCATTCCCTCCAGGCAGATTTAGACCGCCTCAGTTTGTGGTCCAAAACTTGGCGTTTGAAACTCAACCCAGCTAAGTGCAAGACGATCACTTTTACCCTGCGCTCATCACCCCATATATATCGTACGTGCTGGACGGCCACCAGCTTGAGCGATGTGTGCGCGTGCGTGACCTTGGCGTCATTTTACACGCCAAGCTTACATTTGCGGACCACGTTGACGCCACTGCCGCTAAGGCCAACCGCATGCTTGGCCTGCTAATTAGAAGCATGCAGATGTCTGCTGGCACACAACAAACGCGCTTTGACCATGCCGCAGCCCTCGCCGCCTACAAGGCCCATGTAAGATCCGTACTGGAATACGGTAGCGTAATCTGGTCAGGCGCTGCGGTCACCCATATGCGCCGGCTGGAGCGCCTTCAACACCGTTTCCTGATGTGGCTGGGATCTAAAACCCAAGCAGCGTGCCCACCACTTGATTATGTGTCATTGCTCGAGCTGTTTGGCTGCGCATCGGTCAGGTCGCGTTTCGTTCGGTCGGATCTAATGTGCATGCGCTCAGTATTCAGCGGCCACATAGACTGCCCTGATATTGTGGCAACGTTCCCGCTGTCAGCACCAAGCCGACGTACACGGCGCCCCGAGCTCTTCCATGTACCTCGTGGAAGAGTTGACTCTGTAAAGAGGGGCTTCTTGATTCGTCTCCCGCATCTCTTTAACTCGCTCATACACAGCAGCACTCAGACGGATTTATTTATGCCGTCTCGTACCCTTAGTCTGACATCACGAAGTTCGCTGATGTTCAGGGTACATACTTGAGTTAAGGTCGCTGCTGTGAGCCTAGATCA